>PNEQ01077335.1:0-56651 GCA_003012365.1 Medauroidea extradentata | reverse complement strand
TTCCTGGTGTCAAGCCTCTTTCATGTGCTATTTTCACGATGCCAGCTATGTCATACATTGTCAGTGTTTTACCAGGGTGTTGCATCATCCAGGTATCAACAGCTGCATTGTAGAACGATTTGAATGCTTTGTATACAGCAACATCCAGAGGTTGTAACCTGTGGGAACAATGGGGAGGAAAGGTTACAATTGTTACCCCGTTGTCCCTGGCAATATTAATCACTTCAAGAGACAAGAGACTCTCATGATTATCAAATAAAAGTAGTGTGGGAGAATCTTTAGAGCTGTTCGTATGGCGAACTAAATGCTTCATGACTTCAATGAAAAGCTCTGAATTCATCCACCCTGAGGGTGCGGCAAGTCCTAATGTACCAGCTGGAGCATCTTTTATCATGTGTTGTTTAAAATGCACCCTGGGAAATACCATTACAGGAGGAACTGTGTTACCACTAGCACTAACAATGCAAGAAGTAGTTACAGTTGTGCCCCTTTCAGCACTCGTGCATTTTGCTACTTGCCGTGACCCTTTTTCAGCCAGGACTTTCTGTGGTTTTTGAACTGTAGATGTAGCTGTTTCATCGAGGTTGAACACTCTAGTTCCCTCAGCAAATTCAGGGTGTGCTTTGTACACTTTTTCAAGGTTGTCAAAAAACAAATCCACGTTCATTTTGTTGAAAGAAGTAGCTCTTGACAAGCTGCATGTTTCAGGAGATCGAAGACTTATATTGGGGTGCCTCTTCATAAAATTTGAAAACCAGTCTATGCCTGCCAAGTGATTATCTTCCCAATTCTTTGGACAGGTTATTCCATTTACATTTGCCATTTCATAAGCTAAACGTCTGCAGTCTTTAGTTGTCAAACCATAATACATTTTCGAACATTTCAACAAATATTTCACTAAATCATCCTCTTGCTCATTGGTAAAAACCTTTCTACAGTCATAATGTGGGCACATCCTAATGCTTGCTGCTGGATCAGCTACTTTGTTCTTCTTCACATACCGAAAAAGTGTTGCATATTTTAGTCCTTTGGCAGTCGCAGCTTTGCGCAAGCTGAAACCATATAGAACTAATGAAACAGCTTCACGCATGCTATCTTCGGAAAAATTTCCCTTTTCAGTTTTTCTAACTCTGTTTTGAACCATGATGTTATCTGAAACATACCAGTTTGATTGGTTTTATTGCAATTTGTAAATATTTACCATTTTACATGTATTAGATATTGTTTTTAAAATTATTATAAATATAAAAACAAGTATATTACAACAGGGGTACAATGAAACAAACAAATAATAAAGTGTTTCATTGTGCCCCTCCAGACACTCTGCTATTAAACACATCTAACCTCTACATTAATATACACACAGTTCTGATACTTACAGTGATTTAGAAGTGATCTTCAGCCTTTCCAACATTCTCTTCAACAAACATATACTTGCAAAACTATATTTGTTATAGTGAAATAACATCAACACCAAATTTTTACTTTTGAGCTACCAAAACAACTAAAGCCACATGCCATCCATAGTATACATGGTAGCATCATCAACTTGCTCTAATGTTCTATGTTGTAGTATCACTCCCAACCACCACCAGTGCCACCAGTCTATAATTTCAAATATGGCGGCAACAAGCACTGTTTCATTGTGCCCCCAAATACCCTACCATTTAAAATCCTGCTAGTCAAATACCGAATTAAACTTCCGCACTGCCACAATACTTTAAAAAAAAAAAACAGTTGTAAAGACTTTATTGGAATTAAGTAACATTTTTCAAGACTCGTCGCATACTGTATATTAACTGACAATTTCGCTACAGATTATCACATTCATTATGTACGTTTTTAAAGTATATTGATGCTCCATTGTAAACAACTGAAGTCCTTGTTAAGTGATTTAATTAAAAAGAGAATGATTGTAATGCTGCAGTCACTGAGGGAAAAAAATCAATGATTTTCAATCAATGTTATACGTTGTTACTGTTATTATGTACTTGTAAATAACTTGACTCGTTGTAAAGCTGTTATGTTCATTTAATATTCTATAAAGTGATTGTAAGATAGTACATATTGGAATTGTTGGAAAAATGGTTCACTATGCCACTATCTTTTCATTTTTGTGTATTCGTAAACTAATTAACGACCATTATGATTATATTAACATTATTATTTATTCAAAGTGATTGATATTACGTTACTGCAATTGCTGGAGTAACTTTTCTGTATAGCATCCAATTCTTATAATTATTATTCTCCTTGGTACTTGTATATCACCTTGTGTACTTATACTGTATATTCAATAAGGGTTTGTATATATTTCTTGTACATAGAGTTTTAATTGCTGTAAACTTAACGAATTCCTATGCTATTGTACTGTTATGTACTTAATGTAGTTCAACGGAATAATAAATACATACATACAAGTTTTAGGCCCGAAGGCCAGCACACCCTCCTTCCACCTGCATTGAAACTGTACTCAGATGAGTGAATCAATGCACGGCACACATACCCTTTTCTTTTCTTGCGACTCCTCTTGATGATTTTGTGCCTGCGCTAGCATAATTACTAAACACTGCTTTCTGCCGGTAATCCATTTAAAACTTGCCCTCCTCCCCAATAAGTATTCGCCCAGACCCAGTTTTAATCAGGCCTTTACCCAGGCGGAACCTTATGGGTCATCTGAACCTAATCTTTCTAGCATCTTTACTGCCTTTTACTCCTGCTCCAGTTGTCTTAGCCACTGGTCGAAATCTTCGAGTCGTTTCCCAATCTTTGTAGCAAAGCTGTTCCACTTCTCAAAAATTTATTTGTTTGCCAGTATAACTTTCAGGTCTACATTAACTATCCCATAGTCTTGTAGTTGTGCCTTGAATTCCTCTCTGATGTCTTCGGTCTTGGGACATTCCAATACTACATGTTCCATCGTGTCGTCTGTCCCATAAACATCACACAAAGGTGAGTCCTACAAATTTCATGCTGTACAACTTAGCCTTGAAGTTGCCATGTCCTGTCATGAGTTGTGCACTGTAGTGGTTTACTGTTATCCAGTTTCGCTTCATCCTGTCTTCCACTTCAGGACAAAGCTCGAATGTAATTCTCTCCTTTTCTGAAGTTTCCCAAGTTGACTGCCACCTTAGCAAGGTTTGTTCTCTAGCAATTTTCTTATATAACAATGATTTCGTCCTTCTTTGCCGTCGGCATTGTTCGGCCAACAATCCTCTTTCTCTGGCCAACAGATCCACAGGCAACACTCCAGCCAAGGACGGGCAACGCTTCATTCGATGTTGAGGCATATGCCTTTGTGATACTTAACAGTGCCGACCTCTGAGCACTGATGAGCTTCCTTCTCGCTGCCACCAACTCTGCTCTGTGATACCATATGACTGAGCCATAGGCGATAATGCCCTCAAAGACACTGTGATAGATTTTCTTTAATTTCCTGAAGTTTAAGCCCCATTCTGTAGTTCCAATGAATCTTAGCCGACTCAAAGTCACAACAGCTTTCTTACTGACATAATCAATATGCGGAAGGAAGCTCATCTTGTCATCCAGGATGACTCCCAAGTACTTGTGCTGAGATACACGTTGGACAGGTCCTCCTGCAAATCGCACCACTGGAGACCGTTCAAGTTTGCCCTTTAGTAGCATACACTTGGTCTTCTGTGTAGAAAAGGTTAATTTCACTCTGATTGGCCAGTCTTCAACACGGGTAGAATCTCTGCAGTTTTTCTCTCTAATGTTGCTCTGGACCCACCTGAGACGAGTACATACATACATACAGCCCAAAACCTCAAAAACTACGCTCATGTGTTCATTTCACGCCGACATTTTGTTACACGTAAAACGAGTTTAAGAAGTTAAATGGCCAAGAATGAACGTTTAAATTTTTACTTTTGTTAGCTTGATTTAATCGAAGTTTGTGTGTGGTGGGATGCAGTAAAAGGATAGTCTCAGTTAACTCATCTTTTAACTCAGTTTATTATGTTAAACGATTGTGGTGAAACTGGTCCTGTGTATGAAAAAAATCTGAGATTAATATTCATCTGCTTCATCAAAAGTTTTTCAATTTGCATTACAAGGGAGATGGAATTTCAAAATTTTTGACTGAAGTGGACGAACTGTTTAGCCAAGTTAAACAGATTGGTAAAAATGAAGGAATAGACATTTCAGAAACCATGATTATGTATAAAATTCTCATGGCACTTCCATCAAAATTTTATCATTTTTGACAGCATGGGATTCTGTGTCGGCAGAAGGAAGAACGTTGAATAACCTAACAGCACGACTGTTACTTGTAGAGGAACAAATGAATGCTACTGGAAACAAAAATAAATCTGTATAGTTTGATGCTGCTTGTAGTTCTACCTACAGTAATAGTAAAAGGGAAGGGAACATGGTGAGATGTCATGAATGTGGAAAACTAGGTCATGTAAGGGCAAAATGCTACAAGCTGAACCCACCGTTACATTGTCACTATTGTAATAAGCTGGGACATGTCAAAAACAATTGCTTTGAATTGAAAGGTCATGTTTGTTCAGGAAATAGAAACAGCAGCACAAATGACTGTATGAATGACAAAAGGGAAGAAGCTTTTGTCGCCTTGAGTTCTGCTTTGTTGTGTGACAGCCTTGAACTTAATACTTGGTTTTTAGACAGTGAGGCTAGTGAACATCTGTGTTGTCAATGTGAACTGTTCACAACTTACCAAGAATTGTCTACAGTAAGGCATGTGTGCTTTGGGGATGGTAGAAATTTTAATGCTGTAAGCATTGGTGACATAAAACTGAAATTAAAAAACAGATAAAAATAAGTGGATCCATTGCAAGGTGCACTTTTTGCTCCTAATATGAAAGTAAATTTATTTTCTGTGGGTTCTGCCCTAGATAAAGCTATATGATGGAAACTGATGGTAGCACTGTAACGTGTCAGTATTTGTTTATTTTCCTATGTGAATTTATTTGATATATATATATATATATATATATATATATATATATATATATATATATATAAGAAAGTCGTGTCAGTTACACTATTTATAACTCAAGAATGGCTGAACTGATTTGGCTGAAAATTGGTGGGGAGGTAGCTTAGAACCAGGAGAAGGACATAGGGTATTTTTTGTCCCATTCGACCGCGTTCCCGTGCGACGTTAAAGAGAATACAAGTCACTATAAAATGTGGTATAACAAAAACGCATATCACATGGAATAACAAAATGCAAATGACAGCTAAACATAATTTTGTCTATGGATAACTAAGTTTGAAAATTTGATAGCTATAAATTTTGTCAGAAATCAATAATCAGTAATAATCAGTAATTTGTATTATCTTTGAATCATCATTGACAATGCCGCGACCAAGACGATCGAAATTTTCCCGACAAAGCATGTTCATGGGTAGGAAGACCATCTGCGTTGTTTGTTCTTGCGCCTGGTAATAAAACAAATGAAGAGTGCAACCTATGCACCAAAATACATTAAAAATAAAGAATCATTAAAATTAATCCAAAATCTGCTTACTTATTGCCTCTAAGGCAGAACAGAGTTCGCAGGGCCAGCTAGTTATTTATATGTGTAATAAGAATAGTGGTTTTGCTTGTTGTATGACAAGATGTAAACTTTAATTTTTGCCAGACCAGATTATTTGCATTTTAGACTACGACTGATTAATTGCTCTATGACTATCCTGATATCCATTCTCATAACAAAATCCGCGAAGTTTTGAACCTTTTTTGCCGTTGCTGGTTATAGGTTTTACCTCAATGAATTAACGCCGAATCGAGATGTTAGTTCAGGTTGCCTCTGTGGTGAAGATGGAGTCAAGAAAATGGCAAGAGGGCCTGGAGTCGGGACTACTGCGAAGTTATATTAATTAGTATTCCGTGATTCGATATTGTGTGCAAATGAACTGTAGTCACATGGGTCCGAGGGCCTAACGAAAGACATCAGAAGGAGAGGAGCAGGTCTACGAGGTGTGTTCGAGGCCTGTCATCACCCTACCAGCACACAGACATCCTGAGGACGTCCATAGGATGTGGCAACTGTCGTCCCTAGGACGTCCTAGGGAAGTTCATTTCAAGTCCTTTTTATGTAGGAAAAGTTCATGGAAAAGTACTACCTATGGACATCCCTAGGATGTCTGGCATACACATCCCTGGGACATCCCTAGGAGCTCCCTGGGATATGTAATGATCACATCCCCAAGACATCCTCAGGACCTCTCTGGGATCTGCATTAAATGCATCCTCAGGACATCCCCAGGAGCTCCCTGGGACCTGTATTTAACACATCCCTGGGACATCCCTAGGAGCTCCCTGGGACCTGTGTTAAACACGTCCCTGGGACATCCCTAGGAGCTCCCTGGGACCTGTATTAAATGCATCCCTGGGACTTTCCTAGGAGCTCCTTCCAGCAGCAAAAGTAAAAGTTTAGTATTACACACAAAAGAAAACAAATGCATTTGTTTTGGTGATATGTAAACTTAGTATTTAACACACAGTCAAATTCACATAATTGTTAATGTGGCCTCTTAAAATCTCTTGAATAAACAATTCGTCTGTAATATCATTTTTTTTAAATGCTTCAACTTTCAAAAGTCTACCAGTAATAATAAAATATGTGTATCGAAATTAATAAATTTACCAATTTATTAAGGCATATGTAAATGTAATGAATTATTTTCTAAATTAATTGCATCAAACCTCGTGTATACTTAAATAATATCGTGAGCTATCTAGTGGTCATATTAGGAACTTGCGTAGACATCCACTACGTCCGTGGGAGCTCCTGCTCGGATATCCCAGGGAGCACCTGCTCGGACATCCCAGGGAGCTCCTACTCGGACATCCCAGGGAGCTCCTGCTTGGACATCCCAGGGAGTTCCTCAGAGGAGCTCCGTGGGAGCTCCCCAGATGAGGAATTTAGGATGACCCAAATTCATCCTCCAAGGAGCTTCCTGGGACATGATGTACTTTTCGAGGAGGTACTTGGGACGTCCTAGGGACATGGTTTTTCTGAGCTCTCGGACATCCGAAATATCCATCCCTAGGACATCCCGAGGATCGCATGTACCCGGATATCCTCAAAGGATGTCCCTAGGACATCCTGGGGACTTGCTGTGCTGGTAGGGCAGTTACAACCACCATGGGATTTCAGCAGACGTCAAAAGGATAGTTTGCTATTCAGAGATAAGTGGAACCGTCTTATACATATGGCGTCATATGGTTTGCAGGATAGATGCTAAACTACTCCATGTTACTAAAATGTTCCTGGCTTAAGTTTATGAACTTTATAACCTACATCTAACCTGGTTTTAATACACTGAAACCTGATTTAAATAGATTCATTCAGTTTGCTCTACCGACTGCAATTATTTAATGTGCTTATTTTAGTCTACCTACCAAGGCTAAATACTCTAAATGCTAATAATTTACATAGGAATATCTGGGTGACAGTTATTGGCAAGTAAATACCGATATTATATAAATTTGACCTTTTTAAACTTCAGACGATTTTTTTTTTTTGTTTTACAGAAATATTTCCATGTTTTTCTAACTTATTCTAAGGTCTGGATATCTTCAATTGATTTTTCCCACTAAACTATCTAGAAATGTATCATTAAAAGCATGCAAACCTATATATGCTACATCTTTTGTTAGTCACGTAGCTAGAAGTTTGTTGTGAATTACGTTTCAGGATGGAGGGCTTGCTGTTGAATGTTGGTAAGTCAGTAACACTACGTAATCTCACATGCATTATGTAATTTGCCTATGGTAGTATGAGTTTACAAGATAATCGCCCATAAAATAAACACTAGAAAGTTCTGTAGGGTAGCAAGATAACAAGAATTCCTACGTTACAGTACCTCTCGGATCTTGAACAAAAATGGTAAGTGTCTGCAACAGCTTATCGAGTTGGTAAATTGTATAAAATGAACTTTGAAACAGTCGGTATTGTGTGCTTTTTCTTCTCATGTCTGTGACCTACATTCTTGGCACGAAAGAATCGTGACCGGCACAAAATTCAGAGATCTAAGAAACTTAATGATTTCGAAGGGTCATTTGTTTGTAACAGTAGACCTCAAGATCCTGAAACATATAAAGAGGCACTCAGTGGTGTTGAAGCTGAAAAATGGAAAATTGCCATTAATCAAGAGACTAACTCACTACTCGAAAATCATGCTTGGACAGAAGTGGGCCCACATAGCATGTAAGCTTGTGGCAAGCCTACAATTGACTTGATTTAGGCTGGCCATTACAAGCCCTATTTGGTAAGTTTGATTCAAGCTTGAGTCAAGCTATTTTATACAGTTGTATCCTGCCTTGTACGAGGCAAGCTTACTACAAGCTTGCAGCCACCTTGGATAAAGCTTCCTGGCAAGCTTGTTGCAGGCTTGTCGTGTGGAGACAAGTTAGTTTGATTCAAGCTTATGGCTTGACATGACAAACTTGCTGCAAGCTTGCAGCCTTGTCATGGCAAGCATGATTCAAGCTTAAATTAAGCTTATTTTGCTAATAGGGGAAAAGCCAGAGGGTGCTCCTACTACTGATGCAAAATGGGTCTTCAAAACTAAAACTGATGAAGAGGGCAACAAAATATCTTATAAGGCCAGGCTAGTTGCTCGAGGTTTTCAGGAAGCTGAAAGTTTTGATTTTATAAATACATATTCACCTGTAGCAAAACTTACAGCATTACAAGTACTATTGGCTACAGTAAATCAATTGGGCTTACCAGTACACCAGATGGATGTTTCAGGAGCATTTTAATATGGTGATATAGAGGATATTGTGTACATGTCTGTACCACAAGGTGTTGAAACAACTCAAAAGAATAGAGTCCTGAAACTAAAAATAAATCAATATATGGTCTCAAGAATTCTCCAAAGATGTGGTACAAAAAATTCAACAGTACCACGGAGAAACTAGATTTTAGCAGGTCACAGACAGATAGCTGTCTGTATCATAAAGTGTGCGAAAGTGGAAGCCTCTACATATTGCTTTACGTAGATGATGTGATTATTGTGAGTAGTGACGAGAATCACATAACATCAGTGAAGTCTGAACTAAGTAGCTTCTTTAAATTGAAAGATTTGGGTCATGTTAACACCTACTTTGGAATATCTATTGATCATGACACTACAACTGGAACAACCAAGTTGAACCAGACATCTTACATCAAGGAAATAAAGTTCTCAAGAGGTTTTATATGGAAAACTGCAAGCCGGTACCAACACCCATGGATCCCAACTTCATAGTTTGTCTAAAGGATGCAAAAATGGGAAGCAAGACACATGAATCAGACTGTCGCAAGTTAATTGGTTGCTTGCTGTATGCAGTGTTGGGCACTAGACCATATCTGTGTTGGTCAGTTAGTTTTTCAATTAGATATCAGAGTCAAGCTAGTGAGTAACTGTGGACAGCATTGAAGCGAGTTCTTCGTTACATCAAAGGTACAATCGCCTTATGTTTGGTTTATAGAAGGAGTCAAATGCCTGAACTTCGTGGATGCTGACTGGGCTGGAGACACGGAGGGGAGAAAATCGACAACAGGGTATGTCTTCATGTTAGGAAATAGTACTCTGTCCTGCTCATCCAAGAATCAATCATCAGTTGCTATGTCTTCAACAGAAGCCGAGTATGTTGTGATGAGCGCAGATGTTGCCGAAGCCTGTTGGCTGAAGAAACTGTTCCAGGACTTGCAGTTTTTGAGTGACCAACCAGTGAAGATATTCGAGGACAATCAGTCGGCAATCCATGTGGCCAACAATGCAGAAAATAGACGACTTAAACATGTTGATGTTCGTCATCACTTCGTTAAATAAAAGGCAGAAGAAGGACTAGTTGAGCTTCACTATGTACGTTCAGAAGATCAGTTGGCTGATGTCTTAACAAAGGCACTGCCTCAACCTCCATTTTCCAAACTGAGAACAAATCTTGGGTTGATGTAGTGTGTTGAAATAGTTTTTATTGAGGGAAGGTGTTGGAGGTCAATAAAAACTATCACTTTTAATTTCTATAAGTAATAACTCTAGTTTGTGCACTGCTTTTTGTTTATCAGAAAATGTTGTTTAATTTTATGGATATGTTTATGGTATAAAATATGGAGGTCTTGTACTAGTTCTTTGCTGAGAATCCTGTAAAATTATGGATGTTTTAGGCCCGTTCTACAGTCAAACGCAAGCGCATACGTATCACGAAAATGCAAACGCAAGACACTCCGCGTGTCTTCTACAATGGGACGTAAACGGACACGGATACACATCCGGAAACGCAAGAGAGTTGGTCAACTCCGAACTCTTATGTATCCGTGCTTGCATTTAGCCAATAGCAATCGAGCATTTCATATTTCGCCACCATGTTTGTTTACAAACCTTTTACACGTTGAGTTTTCGCGGTTAACAATTAAAGACGCCTTCGTGCACTGTATTTACAATTATTATTTGTGACTAAAATACTACGGAACACTTTTCGTGAAGTACCATTTGTATAATTAAACATACGAAAAAAAAAATGTTGCGTTGTAAAAAATTGTTGGTTAATTACTACGTTAAAATTATGTGTCTGTTAAAATTTATATTTCCATAGAATACACGTACAAACCTTGCAATAATATTTATAACATACTCAACTACAAATAAAAGTGAAACAATTTTTTCTAATGTCGGAGATTTACACGAGAAATACCTTATTTTTCGTTTCATAGGTTGCAAGTCCGTACGTTTACGAATGTGTTTTCATGCATTGTAGAATAGAAAACGTATTTCACTCCGTGTGCTCGTTTCGTTTGCGTGTTGCATATCCGTTTGCTTACGTTTACGTTTCACTGTAGAACGGGCCTAAGAAGATATATGCACTGTATAGCTCACGGGGTGTTTTATTTTAACAGATTTTCATTACCATAATTACGTTCTGAGGGTGGTAGCATTGTGTAACCGTCGTTGTCGAAGGTAAATGGTGGGGTCATTGGCCGAGTGTTTTGAAATATACGTATTTGTTAATTTAGACGATGTAAGGTTTTTGTTGCAGAAATTGGTGTAATTTGTTTTAGTTTTCGGGAGGTACCGAAAACCAAGTATTGCTCCGTGGCTGGTTATGTGTTGAAGTGGGATATCGACATGGATTTAGGGCCTGCATTACAGTAGTAATATGCTAGGCTATCTGGAATTATTTGCCAAGGGGTTGAACTATTCACTGCTTCAAGAAGCAGACAAGCTAATATCATTCAGATAAGAAACATCGGTGTCGAAAATATCAGGTTGTTAACCTCGAGTATGCGGTTTTGAGATTAATTTTTTGTGCCATAGTGCTTTGGTTATGTTTCTCGTAACCTCAAATTTTGCAGTGCTTATGTAAGTAGCCCTACAAGGATGAAGTGAAATCTCATATTTATAAGCTTAAAAGGAAAATTGTTCTAAAATAAGTGTTACAAGCATTTATGTTGTAGATGTGTTCGTTTGTTTATTTGCAACTGTGGTGAAAACCACTCCCTTTTCTATGGTGAAAACAAAATGGTCAATGTGGTTTTATCGTACGTTATGCATACATGTTCATTTTTGTCGAACGGAAATGTTCGTGAATAATCAAGTGCTTCGTTCACAGAAAGCGAAATTTTGTAATACAGGTGAAATAATACTTAAGTTTATAATTCGTGTTGCACGGCTTGCCTAACATATGTGTCTCTCGTTCTTGTCGTTCAGGGAGTCTTAAATTAAATCATAGGTTTATTATTTCTAAATAACTTAATAAATTAATCGTCAATATATCTTGAACCAAGAGGGCTACTATCGTATTTTTCATGTCCAAGAGACACCAGTAAAGTAGTCTAAAATGCGATTAAAGGGTTTTCGAAGAGTGAAAAGACCTAGAATGTGTTTTAGATAAATCCTGTATGTATGTGGAACCCATCGAGATTTTCAGTTCATTTTTCCTTTAGGATGATAATTAGGTAAATGGCCGCAAATAGGTTTTAAGATTTTTCACAATTCCAATTCTTATCACTGTACAGGTGTCATACGTGCTTTTTAATTAATGATCGATTTTGCTTTGACTGAATGGGCTATCGTCATGATATTCACTTTACTTGGATATTTGCACAAATATTTAAGATGTAAAATTAAGATTTTTGGAAATTTGACACTTAAAGGGGTGAAAAGGCATGACATTTACTTCAGCTGATGAAACTTGTAATAACCAGTAGAGATATTGATGTGTTGTACGTGCCAGAGTGACACTTACATAAGCACCTAAAAAAAGTAATGCAGGATCTTTTAAATTTTATAATATAACTTAATTTTTAAGAAAAAATTTTTTTGTAAACTTGTGAGGCAGACGATCCGAAAAGCAGTACAACCAGCGAGAAATACGTTATGCAAGAGTTTCATTTTACTTTTCTATGTGTTGTTGTACAACCTCTAATAGACTAGGAAATTAATTGTTCATTTTTAAAATCAGTATTCTTAAATAATTTCGATGCTATGTGGTACAGTGGTTTGTAGCTCCGATCTATTGTTCGGGAGATTCTGGGCTCAAATACCTTTAAAGGTTGTGCAAAAGTTCAGGTCTGGCACAAAAAAACTACAAGGCAGATGACGTTAATGCAATTTGTATGAAATAGTAATAATTCAAAAGTGGTGAAAACTGATTATGTAGTCCACTAACTACCGAAGTTCCCCGACAGCATCAGCCCACATACACCATCTCACTAACCTCAAGGCTGGGACACCAAATACATTTATATTTCATCGAAACATTATCCCGCCATAATTTACTAATGCCACTTAACTTCAAATGAAAGTTTAGAAAATCGATTATGTTATTGAGGTCATTATCACTAATGGTTGTGCTTACAAAAAATAAGTCTTAATACCACGTAAACTATGTATTTCGTTCAATTATTCTTTTACATTTAACAGTTTGTAACCACCCCACAACAGCAACTTTGCTGTGACTATAAATATGGCCCTGGTGAAGTCGCTGTTACCGGCAGGTACAAACTTTCGCGTGGACAGCTATAGCTATTTATCCTGCTGCAGAGTTAACTCAATTAGCATATTTGTCATTCAAATGCTTATATATATATAATTCATTTTGAGTTGCTGTGTTACATTATGTTAAAAAAAAGTGATTTATAGGCCATGTCTCTTTTAGACAAAGCTGCATGACACCACTTTTCCTCTGTTGCTGGCAGACCCAGGGAACCACCTTCGCTCTACGGTGACTCCAGATCCCCTGCATCAGCTACATACCAGTGACAACATTACCAATTGTTTACAATTCTGACTTCGCACAGTGTGAAGATGGCCTACGCAAGGGGGGGGGGGACCATTTGATGTGTGCCTAGTGCACCCAGCCACTTGTCCATCTTGATGTGTCTAGGGTGATGGCAAAGGGGGGAGAGGCGTCTTACTTAATGCCATGGAGAGTGCCGGCTGCTGCTGGTGACGGTCGTAGGTGCACCGCCCGTGTGGCAAGTCCCCTCTGGCTCCTCCATGTCCGTGTTGATGCAGAAGCTGTAAAGAGGCTGATTGGTGGGACTAGCTCCCGAAAGGACATGAAGTGGCCATGGCCAAATAACTCACTCGCATGAATAGGTGTCACTACGTATTTATTGAGCAGTTACTGGCGCATAATAGAACACACAGATGTGCTATAAGCGGTCCCACGTCTAACTTCCTTCATTTTTATGTCATACAATAACTGGGTTATGCTAGTGTACAATATCACTATTGACACAGATAAGCATGTGCAGTAGCAGTAAGTGAAATATATTTAAATGACAGATTGAAACTAAAGTGTAATTACAACAATGCGAATTCGGGGAGAAGGAACACCACACTTGCTGTGTTATTAGGATATAGGGTAAGAGAGGTTGTAGTGTTGTTATGATATAGTGTTGTAGGGTTTGCGGACCTGTGTGTGTGACAAGTGTTGTCTGGCTAGACAATCGAACATCAACAGTGTAATGGTGCGGGTCAAGATAGAGACATGTAAGGTTTGTTTTACTCGCCCTGACCTGGTGTCTCTTTGTGCTCTTTCAGCTCCCGGGGCACTCCTAGGCGTTTTACTTACCGGAAACAATATGGCGGAGGTTCGTTTTACTCGCCAGGTCAAGCGCCTCCAGGTCAAGTAGGTCATGCTCCCGCCGCTTCACCTCGCGAGGTAGAGTTTAGGGGGCAAATAGTCTGCTAGACGTTTTCGCGCTAGTCTGCCACATCGTGGTCTGTTAACGTTCGTAGTGATATTAATGAGAATAACTTATTATTCCAAACAACATTAGAAAATGATGGAAATATTAGAGCTGATGATGAAGGTATGGTGTTATTTACAGCAGAATGTAATTATTTATTTCGTACATGATAATTCTTCGTTCTCTATTATATTCCCGATAACTTCTGCTAGTTCGGCCATCACAAAAATAAATGCACCAACGCAGTAAAGCGTTTTCCTTCGCTCTTTAAGAGTACTGCTCCCTCTGACCTAGGTCAACACTATTCCAACTCCACCAACTCCAGGGAGACGCGAGAGATGCTGGGTCAAGTGCGAGTAAAACAAACCTAGTAATATTACATGGTGTCAAGTGTAAAACGGCAATGAACCGTGTTCGGGGCCGTGGCAATCCGGCAGACAAACAGTTGCACGAGTGTCACAATTGAAGTAACGAAGTTTTGTTGCAGGCGAGTGAGTTTGTCGGTATACACAAGTGTATAAAATATTGGTACTGCGTAGACGTCGGATCGCAAGGAAAATGGTGGGCGCGGCGCAATTTCACATCGCACAACCCGATAATTTTGATTTCCGCACACCGTCGGAGTGGTCCAAATGGATTAAAAGGTTCGAACGATTTCGGATCGCCTCTGACTTGCAGGATAAGTCGCAATCATCACAGGTCAACATGTTATTGTACTGCATGGGGCCCGAGGCAGACAATATGTTGGAATCTTTCGCTTTAAAGAAGGAACAAGCGGGAAATTACAGTGCAGTGAAAGGCCGTTTTAATACTTTTTTTCGGCGAACATAAACATTATTTACGAGAGGGCAAAATTATTTAAGAGACGACAGCAAGAGAGTGAACCGGGCGACACATTCATAAACGACATGTTCAAAATGGCAGAAACTTGCGAACTGAAGTCGCTGAAAGATGAACTAATAACCACAGTGTTGGTAATTGATGTGGCCGATGACAAATTGTCGGAAACGCTACAAACGGATGGCACATTGACCACAGAACAGGCGATCAAACGGATACGGCAGGCAGAGACAGTCAAACAACAACAACAGACAATAAGGCAGCCAGAGATAGCTATTGATGCCATCCACAAGGGGCAATCGAGAAGAAGCAAGAATCTCCAAAAACCGATCCTCTCATATCAGCCACAGTCTCTACGGCCAAACACAAAGAACTGGCGACCTCTGGCATCAGATGCGAGTGCAAGCAGATGTTCCAAATGTGGTTCAAGTCCTACACATCCATGGTTTAAGTGCCCTGCCGATAAAGTTCAGTGTCGTAAGTGTACAAAAAAAGGACACTATTAAAGATGTTGCAGAAATGTAGATGTACAAGACCTGGACACCTGTGAAACAGTAGAATCAGGGGATGATTATTATTACATGGGGGAGGTTTCTGCGATGGAGGTATGTTCAGACCCTTGGTATATTCAGGTACAAGTAGGCAAGCAAACTGTCAAATTTAAAGTAGACACTGGTGCAGATGTAACGGTAATTGGCAGAGAGTTGAGTGAAAGGTTGTATATAGATGTGAAACAGACCAACAAGAGGCTTTTTGGTGCAGGAAAACAAGCCATAGAAGTCATAGGAGTGGCACAGACTGTCTTGGCCATAGGGGGTCAGTGCAGCGAACAAGAGATATTTGTTGTATCAAGACGACAGGTACCATTGCTTGGCAGGTCAGCATTATGAGCATTCAACATTGTTCATATAGGTCAAGGCAGAATAGTAGAGGAAATTAAGAACAAAACGATACGGCCTACACAGAAAACTGCAAATTTTGTAAATAAATTTCCTGAGGTTTTTATGAGATTAGGGAAGCTTAAGTATGTATACAAGATTGTGTTAGAGAAGGACAGTAAACCATATGCAATTGCGGCACCAAGAAGAGCAGCACTGCCTCTTAGGGACTTGGTCAGCAAAGAGTTGCAGGAGTGATAACACCAATCAGTTTACCAATGGAGTAGTGTGCACCAATGGTGGTAGTGCCCAAAAAGGAGGGGGCAGTGAAAATCTGTGTTTGTTACACACAATTAAACAGATCTGTGTGCAGAGAACGCCTTCAGTTACCCTCTGTAGATGAGTCGCTGTCACAGCTGGGAGAGGAAAAAGTGTTCATGAAGTTGGATGCTTCAACAGGATTTTGGCAAATACCCTTAGACAAGACTAGTGCAATACTAACCACATTTTTGACTCCTTTTGGACGATTCTACTTTAACCGTCTGCCCTTTGGTATAGCTTCAGGTCCTGAGCATTACCAACGTAGAATGCAGGAAATATTAGAAGGAATGATAGGGGTCGTGAACCAAGTGGACGACATCTTAATTTATGGTGCAACACTGGAAGAACGCGATGAAAGGGTAGAGGTAGTGCTGAGAAAGTTACAAGAAGAAGGAGTGTGGCTCAATAAAGATAAGTGCCAATTCAAAGTGTCAACAGTGAAGTTTTGAGGGCATATCATAGGTCAAGGAAAAGTACAGGCAAATTTAGAGAAAACAAAGGCAATAAGGGATATGCCTGAACCTAAAAATGTTAGCGAGCTGCGCCGGTTCCTGGGGATGGCAAATTACCTCGTGAATTTCATCCCTCACTTATCAACCAAAATACAACCCTTACGATCACTAATGATAAAGGGAAACGAATAGATCTGGGACAAAACACAGAAGGAAGCAATGCAGGCCGTAAAAGAGGAACTGATGCAAGAACCTACTCTGGCACTGTACAAACGAGGTGCAGATTTAAGGATCTTAGCTGATGCATCTTCATATGGTTTAGGAGCAGTCTTAGAGCAACAACAGGGCAATAAAACGAGGCAACCAGTTCTCTATACATCCCGAAGTCTAAGCGAGACTGAATCTAGGTATGCACAAATATAAAAAGAAGCCCTTGCAATAACATGGGCCTGTGAAAAGTTTGGTGAATATATAACTGGTGCAAATGTCCATCTCCTCACAGACCATAAGCCATTGTTGACATTGTTGGACTCTAAACCATTAGCAGATTTGACTGCAAGGCTACAGAGACTGCGAATGAGACTGATGAGCTTCAGATACACATTACAGCATGTGCCTGGAAAGGATTTTCATGTGCCTGATGCACCGTCACGAACACCAACCGAAAAGCCACTGGAAGAAGGCCAAGACATTCTGGAAGAAGAATTGCACATACACAATGACATTCAACAGATGCCATTCTCAAACGTTCGTCTGGCAGAAATACAAAAAGCACAAGAAGGGGATTTGGAATGCCAACAGTTGAAAGAAGGTATCCAAAAGGGCTTCCACAAAGATTCCTTGTATTGGTCGGTGAGAGGACAACTGACATACAATGAGGGGCTCATCTCGAAAGGGAATCGACTTTTCATCCCAAAAACTTTGCGACTAGAAATTCTGCAGCGCATAGATGAAGGTCACATGGGGATTGTGAAACGCCGTCGTTATACGAATGAGTCAGTGTGGTGGCCAAACATTTCAAGTGAGGTTAAAAATATGGTGGAAAACTGTATTAGATGCCTAGAGCAGAGGAAGCAACAAGCAGAAACTCTGATATCAACACCATTACCTAGTAGACTATGGCTGATATTAGGATTGGACATAATGGAACTCAAGAGAAATCACTTCCTAGTTATACAGGACTACCTTTATAGATTTCTAGAAGTGGTTAGTTTGGAAAAAATCTCTACCAGTTCAGTCATAGCTAGGCTGAAGAACATATTTGCAAGGCATGGGATACCTGAAACTGTAAGAACAGATGGGGGAACACAATTCACGTTTGAGTTCCAACAGTTTGACAAGGAGTACGGTTTCAACACTGTCACATCCAGTCCCCGGTTCCCACAATCCAGTGGTGCAGCTGAAAAGGCAGTGGACATTGCAAAATGAATCCTCTCTAGATCTGAAGATCCGAATTTAGGGCTTCTAGCGTATCGACGTACACCACTTGAATCAGGTCTCTCTTCAGCAGAATTGTTGTTTGGAAGAAAATTGAGGAATACGCTGCCAACGTTCCACTCGCAGCTGATCCCTTCATGGAAGGATGCAGCTATGGCACAGTTCAGGCAGCGAGATGAGGCTCTGAAGTATCGAAACAAGAAACATCATGACGACAAAAGAGGAACAAAGGATCTTCACCCATTGCCAGTTGACAGTACAGTTTGGATACGAGATATGAGACGAGACGAGTGGAACATGCATTGAAGGCACCTAGATCATACATCATAGCTACAGAAAAAGGTTCACTATGCAGGTACAGAAGACAGCTGATAAAGGTGCCTGTGGAAAAGAACGGTAGTAACAGAAACAGGACATACACACATCCAGAACCAACGGTGGAAACTACAACCAAACAAATTGAAAGGGAGGTTGCAACTTGGACTCCAAAAAAGGATACTCGTCAAGAAAGGACACAAAAGAGGTCGCTAATTCCAGCAGAGGAATCACCCTTTCGCAGGTTTCAAGTAAGATAACCAGATACAGCTGAGTTTCCATCGAGGTCACCGACTTCAGCAGACAACACTCCTTTCCATGGTTTCCCAGCAGTAGAAGACGCAGGGGGCCAAGAAATAAAAATCACAAGGAGAAACAGCACAAATCAGTTGCATAATACCACACGTAGTGGTAGAGCAGTGAGAAAATCCGCAATATTAGACATGTGTAGGTTCTAGAGGGAAGTGAGGTGTAGTGTTGTAATAAAGTGTTGGCAGTAGTTGAGGATTTCTAATCATAGTGAACATACCTGAGTAAGAGAGGTGTAGTGTTATTATGATACATATAGTGTTGTAGGGTTTGCGGACCTGTGTGTGTGTGTGACAAGTGTTGTCTGGCTAGAAAAGCGAACATCAACAGTGTAATGGTGCGAGTCAAGATAGAGACACATAAACATTACAACACTATTGTTAAGTCCTTTTCCGCTTTCTCATACTCGCCACTTGTGATAAGAGTACAACAATGTTTCCAAAGCATACATACTGATTAATTCTAATTTCTTTCTATGTTCTCATTAAAGAATATACAAGAGAACTTCATCAAGTATGTGAAATGGACTCAAATTTTAAATATGCTAAAAACAGTTATAGATATACCAAAAAAATTCTGATTACATATTTTATGGACTTCACTTCTACATTTGACTCTGTACATATTCTGACCTTGATGATGAAGATACAATCATGGGTATATACCATGCTCTCTTCTGAGAATTATTCATCAAATGATCTTGATGTCGTGGGGGGTGCCATGGAAACGAAAAAATGGGTAAGATGGTGATAACAATGACTCGGTAGATGAGTCGGATAGGATGTGGGTGGCATGGTTAGGGGAATGAACCAGTTGGCAGAGAAAGAGCTGAGTGAAATAAATAGTGAGAAGCGGTACAAGGCGGAAGCGGAAAGCCCATTGGATGATGACAGTGATTATCACAGGGTCGACAGACCCACAACCACAGGGCAGGCTACATAACCAATTGGTTCTAGCACCCTCCAAATATGAATTCTTCGGAGATCTGTCAGGGCCAGTCTCCATGCGGCCATGCCACAACAAACACACGAAGCGTCATTAGAACAGGGTGAGCAACTACTACTTCATTAAAAAATGGGGATGCATTTATGTGATTTACTCACCATAAGAAGCAATATGATGGACTACACAGAATGTCAGTACCAGTGGACGGATCTGGAGCCTAAGCCCCTCCAGCAATTGATGCGGGAAGACGTTTCATATAATTGAAATACATAACTATCGAAAACTAAAGTGGTTAGAACTAAATTGTAAAGGAATTGGGGTGGACTGACAAGTCTGTCTCCTCTGAGTGTCTCGCACCGATCGACTCCAATGGTGGTGGCCGACGCCAAGCCAAGCGGATCTGACTTCGTGCAGCACAAACTAGTCCATACACATAAACATTTAATATAAAATATACTAAAGTTACACAGGGCAAAACGGCCCTGGAAAAATAGTGAAAACATAGACAAATCATTATTACTCTTCAGAAATGTCTTATGTGGGATAACTGTTCCCATGTTACTATCCAGTGGAATGATACAAACACAACATAGGCGAAACAACATGGAAGTAATTATACAATAGCGATTAAAAATAAAAGAAATATATTGAAAAGACATCTTAAACATGAAAACAATAAGAAACTCAAAAAATTTTGGAATTTAAATGTAAGCTATTTTCTGTGCATCCAGGGCACTGCTATATTTGTGTTACTTATTTAGCGATGTGATTGAAAAACATACATAAACACTAAAGATATGAAACCAAACACTGAAATTACTAATAGCACTGAAGAAAACACACACACGCCATTACACATGCAAACCATGTCACACGTTGCTCCCGCCCCCTTTTCTCGGCGCTGGGTGGCTCGGGGGTTTCCTCAGAAGTATTCAGCAGGGAGGCAGACGGGCTAAGGGAAAGGGGGCGTGTTTGGACATGTGGCAATCTCTTGCAGAACTACCTATTCAAAAATTGGACGTTTCTCATCAGGCAGAAATGCATACTTAGGTATACTTAGGTACACCACAGGGTGGTGTTCTCAGTCCTTTATTTTTGGTTTAATACACCCAGGACCTCATCTTTAACATTGGTTCTTATGTTCGGTATGTTGCATATGATGATGACATAGTCTACTCTTATTTCGTTTGTATGATTCTCTAGCAGCTGCTGTGAGACACATGTCTCAGCCTTTAAAATTCTGTAACTGTGAACGCAAGCAAATAACCTGGTAATATCCACTGAGAAGACAAAACTTGAATTGTTTACAAGGAAACCCTTAAACCTCGAAACCATTCAGCTAGCTACACACAACACACAAATCGAGGCTGTCAAATATCATAGGTATCGAGGCCTTGTGGTTGACTACACTTTGACATGGAAATATCAAAACCAAACACTTAAACAAAATCTTATGAACTCACCCAATCTAATTAAAACTGTTAGCAATACATAGTTTTGGGGTAGTGACTCTTCGACTCATATAAATTGTATATCTGAACTAAGATTTACTATGGTTGCATTTCTATGTCTACTCTTCCAAAATGAACTACAAGTCCTGCAAAACAAATGTCTGCATCTCTGTCTGGGGGCTATGAACTCTTATCCTACTGGAGCCATTCACACAGAAGCAAATGTCAAATCTTTCCATCTTCGACACAAGTATCTGTCAAATGTACTCTGTATCAAAGCTTAATTCTATCAAAAGAGTCTGCTGCGTACAATTATTAATCATGTGGGGATAACACTGCTATCACTTTTCATATTCCATACAGCTACCCGCCCAAGACACACTCGCTTACTTTTCTGTCCCATTTCAAGTTACCCTATCTAGTTGCCTAACACACAACCTTTTCTTTCTTCCTAAAAGCTCATTGGCAGCAGCTGAGGTTCAATCAAAATATACCCAGTTTGTCACTTTAATCCTCAACCCATACATTTATACACTTATGGCGTCAAATCAAAAAAATCTGTTGGAAGCTACCTCCAACAACTTCATCTTACTTTGCTGAACTATATGCAATATATCAGGCAGTGAAATCATTCCCCCACTGTCAATTTATAACACGTGTGTCTCTACTCTGATTCCTTCAGTGCCATTTCTGCTCTATCATCTCCCAGTCATTCTGGCTGCTTCTCAGATCTCATATTGACCATTAAACACATAGTGTATTATCTGGAACAGTTGGGAAAATATATTACTCTTGCATGGTTACCAGGACATATGGCGATTAAAGAAAATGAAATGGTTGACAAACTCGGAAAAATGGCTTTTCTGGAAGGTGAATCTATTGCTTACCTTACAACGAAACAAATGCTAAGCACCACACAATATGGCATACACAATATTTGGGCGCAGTCGTAGAATGAAAATTCTACAGACCAAGCTTCCAAACTGGTCCAGAAGAATCTCCAGTCAGAAGCATGGTTCTGTGGTGTGACACAAAGGGAGGAAATATATTACCGCCATAATTTAAGTTTGAAGCACGGGCGTTTTAAACACCACCTTAAAAACTGAACATCATAGACTCTCATATCTCCTATATGTAACTGTGGCTACCCGAAACAGAACATCTATCACATACTGTTTCAGTGTAACCTAATGCAATCAAGAGACAACAACGAACTATTTGCGGTCATTTTCCGCCATATTAAAGAGAGTTCACCTAACTTGAAAGTTTATGAATCTGTTTTTTTTTTTCTTATCGAAAATAATATAAGCATGTAACTTTTCACGCTTAATTCTGACCATATAGCTCGACTCTGATCTACTGAGCTTGTTCTGATATTAACACCCCATTCCCATCTTGAGTATTTAGTAAATTTTCCACAATCATCTCAAACCGAAAAGTGGTCCATTTTCACTACAATGGACCGCACAAAATGGATGCTGTGCGTAATTTCTTTTTGTGTACTGCCATGTTGGTTACTTAGTGTATACGCAATTTTACGAACAGCACAACTATGGTTGGGTAAGGTTCATCGGTTGGCTCTACTTTTTCATCGTCTCAACTGAGTTGCTCATCACCATCTTCTCAGTATGTATGCTCTCATCTCCAGACTCTCTTATGGCTGCGACGGCAACGAAGACCAGTTAATAAAATGTGAAGTGAAGTGACAATACACACATTCATTCAAATTCATTAAACAAATAAATAGTTAAAGTAAATAACAAATTAAAAACTCGCTACAGATATAAGTGGAAACTGTCGACATTCATACCTGTTCTCAGTTTCATACTGTAGGTTACCGAAGTGTAGAGTTTTTTTCCCACGACTTTTTCTGTTTGTCTAAAATATTTTGTAATATATAACTAATAAGGTAAGAATAATATATTCCCGCGGTGTAGCATTGATTCGTGAACTTCGTAATGTAAAACACACTTCTGTTACAACATTGTCACATAACTTAGTTAAAATGTTACAAATTTATCTGCGATCTTCACATAATCAACTTTGCCACTAACTTTAAATATCTACACAGCCTATGTTGTAGCATATCAGCATTAATTACTCAGTCGATAGTCAGTCTTCTGAATGAACCATCCAAACCAAAAAGTGATTCCTGATCTATAGTAGTGTCCTTTATCCGCTTTGGAAGATTAACCAGTTTCCTTTCTTCTTCCGCCAACATTTCTCTTGACATTTCTAGTTTTTGCTGAGCAGCATCTAAATAAAAATATGTTTCCATTAATATGAGTTAGCTTATATTTTACTATAACAAGAGACACAAATATTGATAGATCTATCGAAATATATTATTTTATTTTCGAAAATTAATGACTACGGTGTTCTAGGAATATTAAAGCCTCGTTCACACGTCCACAGTTAATGCATATTCGGACTAGCCAGTAAACAAACAGCAAATGAAACAATTCGGAAACATGTCAACTATTTCTTTACGGCTCGTTCCTAATTATAGCCGTATACGAATGCATAAATAGGTGCGCTGAATCATGGGTATACTGAAAAATCTAAACATTCTGCTCGGTGCGCTATGTGGACGTGTGAATCCCACCTTACTGAAACTATCCAATGCCGCACATGAAGTGTGTGTGAGTGCGTGTGCGTGCGTGTGTGTGTGAGTGAATTAAACAGGACTTATACATCACAACGACAAAAGAACAATCACGACACAGTATGTCATTTATCTACATTGTTGTCTCGTTACGATAAAAAAAAAACTGCTCTGGTTGATAAAAATTTACGGTATCAACAAAATTTAATTAAGGAAAATCGTACTTCTCATTATCATAAGTATAGATAGAAAATAAATTCCTAATAACAAAAAACCTATGAACGACAGCTAAAAAACCGACGAATAAAACGAACAAAGAAGACACAACAACGAGTAAAATTAAATAAAAAAAACAGATCTTCACAACATTTTGGGTCATGATCTGTTCCCTTCCTTAGAAGAGACACTGTGTGTGTGTGTGTGTGTGTGTGTGTGTGTATATATATATATATATATCGACCGGTAAGATTCCCACAGGCGAAAATCCGGGGACCAACTCCGCCGGGAGTCGAACCCGGATCGCCTTGGTGGGAGGTGAGAGGTCTGACCCCTCTGCCACCTCGAACACCCCCCCCCCCCAAATGGATTTTCCAGACTATCGTATTCGGGAAAATAGCCACCGGATTCGAAAAATACAACTATAGAAACAAGCGTTAGACTTTAAACTATGCTGGCCACAATTAAGGCACCCTTATGTAATAACTGTAGTTTAATAGAATAATACATAAATAAAAAAATATTAATTTATTTAAAAAAATATGTCTTTGTGCGGTTTCTGTCTGTATGCATTGAACTTAGTTTCGGAAACTTACAAACAGTCTGCATGTACTGAACTAATATTCGAAAACTTACAGACAGTCCTATTTGTGTTTAGATTCATACATACCTAAACCCATATGTAAGAAAAAAGTCATATATAATTTCGTACGTATGTTGTCTTAGGACTTACTTAAATTACAGCTTCAACTGTGAATTGAATTAATACTAAAATATTTTTTCACTATAAGTAGGAATAACATAGCTTAGCTCACCATTGAGATCTCTGATGGCGCCGCACACTCCCCCATACTCGTAAGGCAGCATCTCTTGAGGAATGAAATCATAAAGCGTCTTTAATCCCTTGTGTACTTGGATCTGAGAAAAGACAGAAACATAGCGAATATAAATGTGTAACACTAGCAATATTTTACAAATATAGTGTCTGATATGTTTTCTTCGTTTAGTTTTAGCGCTACGTCTGTGTTACATTCGATGTTTTGTAACACCAGCTTTTAACATCTGTTGAGTTTAATGTTTTTATCATTTTTAAAAAGTTTTTAATATGGTAGTAATGACTATTTTTACTTCAGTGTTTGACCCACAATTATCAATATTTGTTCAAAAATGTTTGTAACTACATACCAAATAAGGAAAAAAATCTAAGGCGAAATTCGGACGTTATCAAATGAATTACTAACACAAAATAAACATTATCATCAGTGTGTTATAAGGCAATAAGGTAGCATAAAGCTAGCTGCTCTACTAGGAAACTTAAGAAGTGAAGCGATTTCGGTCAGCATTTAACACCTAGGTCTTTAGCGTTGGTGAGGTGTGATATGAAGTGAGTATTGAGCGGCGCCGGAATGAAGGGGCGGGGGGAACGTAGGATCCCCGAGAAAACCCGCAAACTACGGCATGATTCTCACATGCGAAAATACGGAGACCGACCCCACCGGGAAAACCACAAATATGGGTATTAAAAACCTAACTAATTTTCTCAAAATAGAAAAAAAGTTTGACTTGTAAAATTGCTGTCATTTGAACAAAAAATTAAACGTTATAAAGCTGACTATCTACATAACAATTATTATATTTTTAAAGCCTGTAGTCGTATTGAAATTGTATTCAGAACTGTGGTAAAATTGCATATGAAGTAATATTTAATATGCTTTTCCTTCCTATCACAATACGCTGTACGAAACTCACTGCGGTAGCCTTGGTCTATTTATACTGAAAAAGCTGAGGTGACTGGCCATTTTAAAAACACCTTTGGTCAGTCAGCTGTCTCAGCTATCGAACAAATGCGGAACGCTCCCAGTCTTCTCGAGCACGTGCTCTATGACGTGGTGTCAGCTGACGCCAGCCATGTCCTATGATATTATGGCCATGTGAGCAATGGATATGTTTTTAGATTCATCCTAGTCATCAGATTCTGACTAAAGTTGATGAAGGAATAGAAACAAGTGAATATGTGTGTCATAAATATTAGAATTTTATTACATACGTAAGCTAACTGTTGGTTCCTGCCCCACTCAATATGAAGTGCAGAGTTTTTTCTAGTTTCGTTGCTTGGAAGGGGCCGCGGTGGCCGAAGGGTCAGACCTTCCACCGAGGCGATCCGGGTTCGATTCCCGGCGGGGTCGGTCCCCGGATTTTCGCACGTGGGAATCGTGCCGGACGATACAGCTGGTCGGCGGGTTTTCTCAGGGATCTCCCGTTTCCCCCGCCTATTCATTCCGGCGCTGCTCCATACTCACATCACGTCACCCCCACTAAAGACCCCGCGATGTTAAGCGCTGATCAAAATATTAACTCACTAATTAGTTGCTTGGAGGGGGTATTCATTAATATAATGTCTTACTTAATCCTGTGCTACAATTGCTGTAACGTAGCCGTAAAGAAATAACCGTACACGCGCCGTAAGAAACAGGCAGCTTTCTACGGGCTAACGGCGCCTAGCCAGCGGTCAAAAATGTGTATTCAATTCGTACGGTTATTTCTTACGGCAATTGTAGCACGGTCTGATTATTACTTACGGCAATTGTATGAGGTGTTTACTGACTTGTTTCGTTTTCATAATTATTTCAAATGCTTTACAGCTTTATTTAAGAGTGATTCTGTTGGAATTATCTTAGTTGCATAAGTTTGGAGGACTAAACTTTAGGTAAGTTAGGTAAGTTGTGAGACTGTAAATGCACTGTTTCTAATATTTTGAAATTTTTTTTTTCTGTCTGTACAAATAACACCTATCTCACTGAACATTGAACTTTCAAGTATCAAATCTTTTAGTTAATTTTATTGTAGAGTATTTGTACGAATTCCGTATGTATCTGCAACACATTAGCACTGAATTATTTATGTATAATTAATGTATCATAATTTGATTTACGATTCACTGGACGACGAAAGCCACATGTATATTAAACAATGCACTCACAAATGCCATGCCATACAAGTTACAAAACGTATGTGGAATAAAATAATTTAATATAGCACTCAAATGAAAACCAATACAATGACAAAATGTTCCAAAAACCATGTACACTAGCGTTATATGTTTTTGTCAATAAACAAAGCTCTAAACTATTTTTAACATTTTTTAAATAATGTTTCTTTTAACATACACTTGTTTAAACTAACCCAACTACGACATTATGTTTGTAACGATAATGTTAACAATTTTCCCTCAAATCTTATAATTTGGAACTTATATCCTTCCTCGGCTATTTGGAGAGAAAATATACACAATAATTTTGATAACTGTTCCGGTAGGTGCTACTAATAGTGAATAATAACGCCGAAACTTCTTTCCATTCTGGATTCATAGGAACCCCGTAATCCGTATTTAGCTTGGCAGTCCCACGAGGGTGCACCCTTCGTGACGTCCAAAAAGACAGCAAATCTTAAAGGCGGACCCCCGCGAATAACTGCGACTTCGGGGCACACCCGCGTCAACCTTAAATAACATATGCGAACTCCCGCGAATTCAGAGCTCGTCCACCTCTCGTGACGGCCACAACTAGAGCCTACACAAATAATCCGCGGACAGCGTGAATACCCGCGGCTAGGGGCACAACCACCTCTCATGGTTTCCGCAGCAGAAGTCCGCCAAAAAGCCAATCTAACCGACGTGCTCGCGATACTTTCCCAATCCCCCCCCCCCCAAATCCTTTTTACTCCCAGCCAATCACAGGCTCTGTGGACGACTAACATAACTAAACACGGCATTTCCTCCGCACCGGTTTAATAAATATTTTCAAATTAATACATGTTAACATTAACATACACACCAAATTATATATAAATGTGAACTCTTTAGGATAACTAATAATAAAGTTAATATTAAATTTCACTGCAGGGGGTAAGCGAAGCCACGCCTCGTGAGCTGACCTACGTCTTGCCCATTGAGCTCTGGTTCCCATACAAATTCAAGGCTGTGGACTAGCTCTCGTCCTACATTTACAACTTTCTATTTCCTTCGGCGTGAAGGGTTAAACGACCGTGACACAATTAAAAAACTCCTCTCAAAACATTCGCCTCTGGCCAGTATGCAAAATTAATTTGAAATGAATGAAATGAAACAAATTATTATGGTTGAGTAAGATTAAACACATGATTCAGAGGACAATTAAATGTCAACGGGCTTCCTACGAAAATTCTATTACATTTTGCGGTATTTACATTGAACATTATCTCTAATCAATATGAATGGCAAAGAGGTCTATTACAAACTTCACTTCCTTTTGTACATGCACGAGAAGGTTACACTATTCGAGGTTAAGAGAAACGCGCCAAAACATTACTTTTGGCGCGAGAAATTAATCTAAAAACCGTACATTGGTGTTCGCCATCTCGCGTCTTCTCTTTTTTCTGCAGCCGGAAATATAGACTTTAAAACAAACGCCAAAACACAGTTCGCCAGAGACTGGCCAGTAGTTTCAGCAGTACAAAGTAACGTTTTCAGTCATTTAAGTTACTGTCAGTAGAAAAGGAATACGGCCTTAGTTTTCTTCATTAAAAACGCATTTTTATAACACAAGCAACTTTAATTTTACCACAATGACAAAATGTGCATAAAAATTCATCGTTTATTCGCTACTTGAAGACACTTGTGGACTGCAAGACATTAATCGACACATGTTTACACAGCAGTTTTTCATTTCTGTGCAATAAGGAAGTGAAGTGAAGAGATTTAGATCAACACTCAACATCTTGGTCAGGGGAAACGGAAGAACCCCGAGAAAACCCGCCGATCAGCGGCCTCCTCCGGGACGATTGCCAAATGCGAAAATCCGGGAATCGACCCCGCCGGGAATCGAACTTGGATCGCCTTGGTGGAAGTGTACAATAAGGAATTTGCCTTTTAGAAAATAATTGTCGATGCGCCTCGCGCCTGGCTGAATTTTCAAATGGCGCCTACGGATTGCGTTTCAGTGGCATGGTAAAAAAATAAGTGTGCTATTGGAGCAATAATAAAACAATAGCTTCGTATTCTGGGGTACTCGGGCTCGATTCCCGGTACAGTCATTTCGAATTCGGTTTTCTAGAGCTTTCTGAAAACACTTCGGGCTGGGATGGTTCTCAAATACAGGCACTTGTTGATTTCCTTTTCACTTTCCCGCATGCTTCTACCAAGGCCACGAAGTTGTTCGAGGGTACATAAAACATCTAATCCAACTAATATTGTATTCTCTCATGAAGATAGGGTATCGTCTTTCATTATGAAGTTTCCGTTTGAAAATTATATAATTATTTTAATTGAAAATACTAGACATTATTTACTACAATTAGGTAGGGTCTATTTACATTGTACTAACGTCTTCGGGCACCAATTTTAATTTATGGATTATCTGATGGCGCTGGAATGGCGAACTTCTTCTTGTGTTTTTGCAATAGCTAACATTTGCTAGTGTAGTCATAACTATTGGTTAGCTGTAATTGATTTAGAAGTTTATATTTTGGTAATTTCTTTTACGAGAGATAGAGAGAGAGAGAAGGGAGAGATATAATCAATATAGATTAACAATAAGTGTTTCTAAATTATCAGAAAAAAAACGATAAACACTTTAAACAAGACTTACGATCTGTCTTAATCAGTAGCGCTAAACTTGAATGAAACAAACCTTTTCTCATCCACAGCCAAGAAAATAGTTAAAATATAAGATAATTATATAATGCATGTACTATATATTGAGGACATATAGTCAATTCAAACACACAGTATATGTAGTAAGTACGGTTCACAGTTTACCTAGTTCTAATGCTAAATAATAAAATTTCGTTCTTACTTTCGTAACGGTTTTCTCCTTTACGTAACGTTTCACCAGCTCAAATATTTTCTCCGTTAGCGGAGGACCGTTGAGGATATGGAATTCCCTGATGCGACTTGGCCATGCATCCTGCAACAAGCACATTGCCGGGGACTCGCAGTCGCAATATTCTGTGTAGTGACCGTTAACGTATACACACTGACACACACACATACACGCGCGCGCACGCGAGCGCACGCACGCACACACACATGCAACCTGCACACATTATGTTTTTTACACATATACATGTAAACATGCATATATATACACATACATACATACACACACAGGATTTACGTATCCTCCGTAGCGACGTAAAGGACTTTGACAAGTAATATGATATAGGACAATTTGGGGGTGCTCGGACGGGAAATGCCTTAAAATTGGTAACGAAGATGTAGTATCACGTCACATCTACGTCGCGCCGTAGTCGTCATTTAGCAGCTCCAAATATGGTGCAGGTACAATATCAACGATACGCCTCATGGGCATGCTGTCAGCATGGCTCAGTGCATGTTTTGAAGTCAGCCTTCGGGGGTTCGAGTCTTGGTTCCATCCATTGTTGTTATTACCATTTTGTGTTTCCTATTTCTGGCCGTTCCTTAGAAGACGGTGTGGTGGCCTTGTCTCACACAAACAAGGAAAGAGGGGCGGTGGCAGTTGAATGCAGTCCTGTGTGGGCGTGTGTGTGTTTGCGTCTTTGTTTAGCCGCGTACACACGAGCGCGCCGCGGCTGCAATGCAACACGCGCCGAACAGTATTCGCGAGGCGCGCGCAAGTGTGTACGGAGCTTCGAACACGCGCCGAGCGCACGCCACGAACAGGCGCGCCGCGAACCACCGACTGTCGGTTTTTGCTACGAACACAAAGCGATTTGGCGCGCCAGTGTGGACGTGTTCAGTCCGCATTCGCCCTGAGTAGCGCGCAGACCATGGCGTTCAGTGAACTGTGGTGTTCGTCACTTTTAGATGGATCGCCTCATGCGCAGCGCGTGCTCGAGGCGCACAGTGTTGCTCCGCGCGTTGTCTGCAACGCGCGTTCGATGTTGCATTGCAGCCGCGGCGCGCTCGTGTGTACGCGGCTTTTGGTGTTGTCAGTAGTGCAGTTAGTAGTGCAACTGTGAATCGACTGTACAACGAAAGATTTGTTTGTCATATACTACAAAAATGAACAGGTTTACTTTCAATGAACTGGCAGATATGCATTTGTGTTTTGGTGCTGCCAATTCAAATGCGCCCGCAACTCGGCGTCTGTATTCAGAAAGATTTCCGCAGTGTGTTTTACCGAGCCATGTTTATTTTTCGACTGTCGATCGTCGACTACGTGAAACCGGCTCTGTGCAAGTTAGTAAATGCCTAACGATTGTTTGTAACCAAACGTGCCGTTACATCGGACACAAAGGCTAATTTAAATAACATTTCCTTAGGCTCATCGAGAACGTGGGGCCTAACCAACCTTTCCACAATGGGGTCTAGGAGGCTGTGTTACAGCGGGTCGATAATGACCCTTGCACCGGCACCGTCGCATCGTTGGACAATTAGGTATTTCGAAAACGGCTGTCTAGTCGGTATTGAAGGACAATGAATACAAGGAGTATCACAAAACCACAGTTCAGAAGCTTAACCCAGGGGACTCCCCCCCTCGAGTTCAATCCTGCAAGCGATTTCGCGAAGAATCTCTTCAAAATCCCGAGTTTCCCTCACTGGTAATGTTTCCTGATGAAGCATTTTCAATTCCAAAAATAATATCCATGGGGCTGTGGACAATCTGCATAGTGCGTACGAACGTGGCCGACAAGAAAAGTTTAATGTAAATGTCAGGGCAGGTATTTTAGGAGCTCGTTTAATGGAGGCCTACATTTTACCAGAAAGACTACGGGTCCTAACTACTTCATGCTTTTACGAGACGTCTTACCGGAGCTGCTTGAAGAGGTTCCTCTCGAGGTGCGAGCAACCGTGTAGCTACAAGACGACGGGGCGCCGGCACATACTGCAATACTGGTACGAAACCTGAACCTTATGTACCCAAGACGGTGGATCGGGCGTTTCGGTCCAATTCCTTGGCCTGCGAGGTCAACTGATCTCAATCCCTTGAATTTTTTATTCTGGGGCGCTATGGAGGAATTAGTGCACAAAACACCTGTACAAGACGAAGAATATCTTGTTGCCCGCATTGCCACCGCTGCATTGGAAATCCACGAAAATCCAGCCATTTTTGCCCGCGTACGTGAATCAATGGTTCAGCGTTGTAACGCCTGCATTGCTGCTAACGCAATGAGAAATTGTAAATAATAGCGAGACAGTAATTTACATTTCAGTTTGGAAACGTTTTGTTCATGTTAGGGTCGTTTAAACGGATAGTTGTACAGACGTGGCCTAATCTTGGCTTTGAAAGTGTTATTGTGAATTATCAGATTAATCATTGATTTATAAACGTTACGGATGCTTACACTTCATCTTCTTGTTTCTTACTCAAGCCTTTAACGTTTCTGTACAATTAATTAAAGAGGTCAGAGGATGTCACTAAAGAAACGTTACACAAACAAAAACGTTATCTTGATTTGTAACGCAACAGCTTCGTTTCTTTGCGCAACTAAAACAATGAGACCATAATGCAGGGCTTTGTAAACAAAGACAAAGGAAAACAAACATACCATAAATAAAATCACATTCCATCACAATAACAAATGAAATGTTTGAAGGGACAAAGACTTGAACCCCGGAAGTCTGACTTCAAAACATGCACTGAGCCATGCTGACAGCATGCCAATGAGGCGAACCGTTGGTATTGTACCTGCGCCATATTTGTAGCTGCTAAATGACGACTACGGCGCGACGCAGGTGTGACGTCATATTACATTTTCGTTGCCAATTTTAAGGCATTTCCCGTCCGAGTACCCCCCAAGTATCCTGTATCATATTACTTGTCTGAAGGTCCTTTACGTCGCTACGGAGAGTTTTAAACGTTAAACGCGACACACACACACACACACACACACACACACACACATATATATATATATATATATATATATATATATATATATATATATATATATATATATATATATATATATATACATATATATATATAATACAAGTTAAAAATAAATAAAAATGGATGAGAATTATAGCAGTGGTTTAAGATACGAATGTACAGAAGTATTGTTACTAAAATAATAATAAATTGTTATCTCAAGTTAATTTTAATTGGAACTATTTTAAAATATAATCGATGTTTTTATTTATCTGTAAAAATGGTTTCGTGAGCTCTTAACTTTGTTTTGGAAAATGTATAACAAATATAATTTTGGCAGACAGGAAGATATAGTTTCACAGCACATTCTTACAAAGTTTTCTGGAGTCCGACAAGACAATTATTTTATAATCTACATTTACTGCAAAGCATTCAATTTTTACTTAACTTAGTGGCATACACAATGTAGTATAGGAACTTTATTAGTTTTATGTCACAGCCATTATTTGAAATTTAATTTCAGCCGTCACTTATCAATCTACGACTGTTACAATTTCTTAGAGATAAAAAATAAGTCAGCATAACATTATTACAGAAATGTAGAAAATGTACGTCTTACAACCAACACTTTGTCATAAGTTATTTTCTGTCATCTGTTCAGGTGCGAAACACATTGTAAAAATTAACTACGTTTATTTTTGTTACGTTAAAAATTATACTGAGACAACTATGTTATCTGACTATTCATGATGTACAGGACTCCATGTTACATCTGAAGTTGGAATTATGCGAGTAATTAATTAATTTTTTCATGTTATAATAATACAATTATTTTATACATGTGTGTGGTACTAGACGTGATAGCAGTTACACAAAAGTCATAAATTTAATTTATAATGCATTTATGACATGCCCTATTCCTTGACAAGCATCAAATTCAAGTACTGAATTTGAAAAATGCCAGTGAAGAATTCTATAGATTAAATATTGTGGGGACTGTTTTATCGTAACCAATTCTGACTTCTGGCTTATAAAGCCCGACATGACAAACGACACATTCACTGACGCATTTAACCAATATTTACATACGACGCGTCTCTTGTGGTAAACTTCCAACCCCCTTTTTACGGAAAATGGAGGCAGTTCATTTCCTACTATATTAAAAAAATAATAACAATCCATAGTAACAGTAAACAAGGGTCACGTAATTGCAGGAATTTTATAAAAAAAATGCATCTCTGAAATTGAGTCAACAATTTCTCGGTTCACATGGATATATCCATCAATTTGTTATTCTGAGTCCCAACTTTATTACGGGAAATAAGTTTTTAGGGGGACACACACAAACACACACTCCAACACACAGACATGAAGGTGATCTCATAAGCATATTTTTTTCCTTCAGAAAGTAGGCTGAAAATAAACGAGTTACAGTGATTGGTTTGAAGATATGGGTTAACATGACGCAGTTCAAACAAACCAATAAGGAAAGGACCAACGGATCCCACAACCTTACCCATATCATGTGTATTTTAAAGTTTAAGTAGGTTGATGGTTATAAAGTGAATTATGAATGGCACCATGGGAATTTCAGCCTTTACTGTGGCTGGTTTTTGATTCTTCTGAAATGAAGCAGTAAGCAATAGCATTTCAGTTGTGAATGATTCTGTTTTCAAACCAATGTGGTGATTGTTCTCCTGCTTAAGTCCTAAATACTTGAGTATTGAACAGTGTAAATCCCGGAGTGTACTCGACCTAGTTTATCTGGTAGGTGAGAGGTTTGTACCTGGGCGCAGAGGAGGAACTTGCGCAGCAGCGAGGGAGAGAAGCCGGCGAGATGGGCGAGCGAGGTACCTGCAAGGTCCACAACTACTACGGCACCGGAGCACACAGCCGTCGCCAAGAACACGTCCATCTGCATGAAGAGGCGCCGCATGAAGGCGAGCGGGCTGAAGGCGCTTGGATCCGTGTCCAGCAGTCCGTGAAGAGTGACGTGGTGGCCTGCAGGAGTCAGCCTCGGCAGCGTCACCAGGAACCTGCGCCCACCACTTGTCCTCGCACTCCGTCATCACGTACTACTCAGTGTAGACTACAGAGGTTGTACCATTACAGCGGTTACAAGGAGAGATAGAGTACACCCAGACGATGGGAAATCACATAGCAATGCACGGCCGGAAACACTTTCCTGCGACACAAAACACAAGAAAGAAAGGACACGAACCAGTGGAAAAAAAAAACATGTGTATTATTCTTAATACAGCAAATTAAGAAAAAAGAACACAAAGAGACATCGATCGTCATCACCAGCCAAAGACTTCCCAGCATTTTTTATGTGTTAGGATTGATAAACATGTTTCCTCCTCTTATTGGTGTCCTTTCATTCTTGTGTTTTGTGTTGCAAGAAATCGTTTCCGACCATGCAGTATGTGATTTCCCATCGTCTAGGTGTACTTCATCTCTCCTGAAAGTTTGTAAACGCTGTACTGACATATCCTGTATAGGCGCTTATGAAAACCACATTGGGTCTACCCGATAGAGTATATTTCTCGCAAATAGGGCAAGAACGTCATGCGATAAAAATCTATTGGCCCGCAAGATACTCGATCTCGTCGCTGGATCCACTCAGGTCTACCCTGCCCTCGAGCAGAATAGATAGCCGTCAGCAAACGATATACAGGAAAACGTTCGTAAAAAATAAAAACACACAAACTCCCGCATGTGTACATAGAAGAAAATATGTTGTAAGGCATTTTGAGAGCATTTTCACGAAAAATACAATGTCGGACTGTAGTGTTATCGTTGAACGAGAAGTCTGGATGAGTTTATCAACCAAAAATGACGCCAGAAAACGTAGGTAATTCAAGTATGGAATAAATTATATAATTGATTATTAAGTTTCTAGGTTTCCTAAACCGATACATTTTTAACATTTTAAATTTAGATGAATTTAGTAAACTCTCGATTAAATGCAGAAAGCAGCGGTTTATGTGTCAGAGAACTGTTTTCACTTTGCAAAGTTACGTAAACTTTTCGTGGTTTGCTGTATCATTTTTGTACAGTATACATTACTAGTACGCAATTGTAATGCTATATATGTATATCGTACCAGTACAAATATCCTACACTGTTTAACCTGGACTAATAACACAGGTTTGCCAGATCGGCAACTGAAATTACCGCTTCTGCAAATCTTGCCGTTTTTTAAGGCCGCCAAGATACTAGTCTTCGGATTTACGTCCGCTCGGAAAAAGCTACTGAGTAGATCCAGTCACATAACCAATACTACCGAGTAGGATCATACCTACCACGTTTTCGTTAGCGTCTTTTAAGGTCCGGGATTACGATGACTTCACTGTCACTTTACTTTAACTTTCACGTAAGCAGGGAACACCTTGACAAGCACTCTCGAACGGTACCTTTCACGATCGCGTCACTTTATACTTGCGCTCACTTTCACGTAAGGGAAAGCTTGTCGATGTCAAGTTTTTGAGTTTAAGTGATACGTGAAGTTATATCACGTGATCTGGGCCTATCACATTTCAGAAGAATTGATGATTTCTATTGTGTCATGTTACTTTTCACTCTACTTTTGCGGACTTTTTTGGTTACTCTTTTCTGGACAGTAGTTTAGACAGTTTTTATTATTTTGCGAATAATTTCACACTCTATTTTAAGTGTTGACGTAATGACTATACAGTAACGAACTGTATTGTAATTCAATATGTATCTAGGCGACATAACCATCAATAATATTTTACGCCTACGTCGTTAACATGATAACATTATGAATTTTATTCCAATTATCAGGACCCTAACCTTTCAAACTACTTATTTATTATAGCGTGTAAAGGTTGAACTAAAATGTCGGAATAAGTAAACAATTGGTGGTTATGTGCTTAGGTCCTTTGTATGTATACCTTTTCCCGACACAACCTAAAATAAATTCTAAATTAACTATAGTCGTGCTAAAGATGAAAATAAAGCAGGAATAATACCAGTGGCTGTACTCAAGTTGCCTTAAAAAATTCAATTCGTACGAAATGCGACTGACTTCTGCTAGTGGTCGTATTTTAAAAGTCTGATCTTACAGAATTTATTGGAACTATTTGCAAACATGTCTGTTTTATTATACAACACGTACGGTTTTCTGAACTAGTTAAAACTGGCAACAAAACCAAAGTACAGGTAATTAATAAAAATATCGTAGTAATTGCACTTGGTATATAACCTGCAATGCAATCTACAATTTCCGTTAAGAGTGCGTGATAGATAAATAAACGCTGAAAACATCAATTGATTTGTACACATTTTCCGAAGACAATATGAATAAAATACTCAATGACAATCCTAGATAATGTTACTTGCCAACTTTATGAGTAAATATTTATCCAGAATTACCAATTCGTTACGCGTGATCCCTTGCGCCGCAGTTAAATGCCTGAGGTTCCGGCGTCAGAGATTGTGCTTCAGAAGTTCGTAACACTGTAAACTATTTTGTTTAAAACGTTTGCTAAAACTATTGTCTAGGATTACTATTGTTTGATTTTCGCAAATTGGCTTCAAGAAACCTACAGTTACAGATTAATGCTTTTAGCGTAGAATTATGTATCACGCTCTCTTAACATGTCTCGGTAGTTTACAAATGTCACAATACATTTGTGGGCTGTTAGTGAAACTTTTAATTTGAAAACTTCCTAATATCATATTCGTCGACTGATTTACCCGGCATTTTTCATTGCCTGCTTACGGCTTACGTGAAGGCGTCTAATATAGCACATCAATCGATCACGTATTACATTCACGTGAAAGTGATAAAGTGATAAGTGAAAGTGAAGTCATCGTTATCCTGAGCTAAGTTCTGCGCAGTGACTGCTCGAATACAATGGTAGTAATACATTACCAGGTTTTTACACTGTTTGATTAATTATCTTGGATAAATATTTGCTAGGAAAAAGAGACCTTAAGGGATGTAAAACTATTACATTTTCTCTTTGAGAAGTGGTAATTTGGACTTCTGTATCCCACCATGATTTTATAGTTTTTACTCTCATACAGCAGCACGTGAGTACAATCACTAGCACTGTGCATTTTTAATTAGTGGTACAGGTCATTCGGGATAAAGTGAGCACTAAAAATGTAACCTTTGAAAAGTATCGTTAGCCGTTATCGCATATAATTCAGCATTAACTATAGTTGCCTTATTGCTTGTATGGTTGGCAGCGAAATTACGGAATATAGTTCCGTGTGTTTTCCTATTTAAATACAACCGTACTGAAACAAAATAAACCAAAATCGACGTAATTGAGTTTAATAAAATTAATTAATTTTTAATTAAACTGTATCGATTCATACTGACGTGTCCAGAGAGGTTAGACACGTCCCGTCGTTGGCCGTTACGCGTGGTAAGATACAAATAGGCTGAAAATAGAACTTGAGCAGGTCTTTTTTTAAGTGCTCACTTTATCCCGACCCACCTATATCAAAGACTTCAACGTGGGGAGTGTCATAATATAAAATAACGTAACGGTTTCAAAGTAGGAGGAATTACATTTTCTTAGCGATGTCTCGTATTTCCTGACTGGTTGGGTCTCTGTTCCTGAAGAACTCTGGGACCTCAGCCCTCACAGTGTAGTACATGTCCAGCACCTCCTTGCACCGGGACAAGCTGTTCTTACACCCCAGCAGGAATCTCTCCAGGAATGCATCATCTGGTGGAAGAAAAAGGAGAGTCGTTTAGCAGTTGTCGTGGAATTTACATGTTTATTTATGCCATGTATTCATAAATAACGTAGAAAACAAAAAAGGGGGGAAGAACTATGGCCGAGACAGGTAAAGTTATATGCACAAATCCTTAAGGATGTTTCAAGTGCGGTAAAGTCATAAATATATATTTAAATAAAATAGTGTTAATTCTGTAGAAGATACTTGTGAGTTAGTTGGCGTAGTTTTCCCATAACGGTGCGTCAAAGCCAAAATTTGTATGTTCTGCTTCCATGCAAATAGTGAAAACCAATTGACTGACGTACGTGAAATAATTCACAGTAAAATAACATACTATGGACTACGTAATAAAATTTTTTCAAAACCCCACGAACTGGCGAATTGCTGAATTTGCAACTTTTTTCTGTACATTTGCGATTTTTTTTAAATTGAAAATGTTACGTTGTGGAATTTATTAATGTTTAATTGCATAGCTCATGGGATGTAAGTTCACAGTGAATAATTTTGTTAAAGTAGGTCAGTTGGTTTTCGCTATTTGCATGGCAGCGTAACAAGCAAAATTTTACTTTGATGCCCCGTTATGAGAAAACTATGAGAGCTGAAATTGTTCCGTAAGAGTAAAATATACTCACAATTATCGTCTACAAAACTAACATTTTTTCATAAAAATATGAAATTATGATTTTATCGCACTTGAGCACCCATAAGGCCGTCAGAGAGTTGTCCCGTGTGTAAGGAAAAACGGGTTTCTCCGCATAGAACACCAAACTTGCTTGTTAACATATACAGCTTAAGAGGTTCCCATTAACGTTTCTTAAGCGAGTTTTTGAACGAATCCTGCAGTGGGTTGCTATTATTAAATAAACCGTTTTATAGATGTGCGCCGCAAAGAGCAATTATTGTTGTGCTGTAGAAAACGTTTTTTTTTTGTTACTGTTTTTCCTGCAACTCGGCAACCTTCGCTCGCAATGGTTTATGTCCACAAAAAAAACTGTTTACTTTATATTTTATGAGTGTTCTGCAAAATCGGGTCGTGCACGGCGTAAGTACTAGAAAATTCCTTGGTGGGATTAGCATTTTTTGTCTACATACCAGGCGTTGTGTTACATTCACAGCAACAGTTGTGTACATTTATCTCATAAACGGTACATTCTATGAGCTTGCAATAAGAGGACCTTTTTTTTTTCTTTACTATGTACTGCACCTCAATAACTGACGACAAAGTAATATTATGCAATGTGAGGGTGTCCAACCCTTATATTATCATAAAGGAGTAGGTGTGAAGGTTCAATTTTCTACACGATAAAGACCTCAATATTAGCTAACACAACTAACAGAATCGTAATTTAACTCCTATCCTTTTTTTTATATTTTTTTTACAAAATACTATTTTTAAAATTCATTTACCTTAATACTCACTTGTCTTGAAAGTGTCCCGTACAATGCCCCTTGCTTTATTTTCCATAAGGTATCACCTCTCGGAGTTTTGGCTGTTAATTTGTTTACAGCATCTTTATGGTTGTGTATCATATAGTTATAGATGGCTGAAATAATTTAAGTTTAAAATATATTTCGGACCCGACATCCGGTGTTTTGCTTTGTGCTTGAGGAAATAAGAAATAAAGTGAGGCTTAGCGATGTTTACGTTAGCATTAAACATTTTGTATCCGTATACTGCAATTTGATTGGCCGCTCGGTTGTACTTAAAGTTCATTATTTTGAACTTTAATGAAACACCAACAACCACCGGAAACGAGAGTTGAAATGCTTTCGTTACCAACACCAAACACTGCAACACCAACTCCAACCACCAACAAGCAGTTCTGTCCTCACGCATTTGGTGACCTGCCTTTAACTGTCGCCAATACCAACCACCACCACCAACACCTACAACCATCAGTTGTGCCAGAGGTCTCGGCGACCAAAAGCCTTAGTAAACCTTCCAGTTTTCACCTTGCAAGCAGCCTCGTTTTACAAGTGTTATAAACTGATATTAACGAATCAAGCACACTGTGGTCCGGGCAGCTGAAATATATCATTACCGTCGGCAGTTCCGATTCGTTGAAAACCTTTTTATAGCTCGTTTTCATTTTTCCAAATACCTGCTGTGTACTTTACTGTGAACGCAACAAGTGAAACTATTATACCTCACTTACAACAAAGAAAATGGTGAGAATGTATGAAAGCAAACTTGCCAATATTCCGGCCGTACCACTATGGGGTATCCCCAAAAACTCGGCGACTGCAGTAATGAAGGTGTTACATACAAGTCAAGAGGAACAGTTTCTCCATATTCTCCTATTTCAGTACTTGAGACCCAGTGGTACAAAAAAATTTTTCTTTATGAAAAATTCTGTACAACAAATTAACAGAACAATTCTTTTGTATTTTTCGCAGAAGACGTGAATATGCCTCAATTCTAACGTGATTTACTATACGTTTTTTTTTGTAGATACAGGATTAAACTTAATACTCCTAAAATATGTTTATCTTTTTTCTCTCATTGCGTGTGTTTTATGGCATATTCTGAGAAAATAGGGACATAGCTTGGTTTAAGTAATGTACATAACAATGTCCCGTTATAAAGCAATTTTGCAATATAAACAACCTTATAGAGGCGTTATAGCTTATGACTGACTCGTCTTACATTAACAGCTTTGGAGAATTGAAAATATACACATATTTTAAGTTTTAAGAAGTAATATTGATATTTTTCCATTTAGAATTCTGGGTCATTATTCACGTTGCAAACATAAACAAAATACAAAAAATAATCAGTACTGAGGTTTGCTACCACCACTATGATCCCAGTCTTGTCTTAAGTGCATAAACCAAATTCGTTACACATTCCACCATACGATGTCCGCAGATTAATATATGTCTAGAAATAGATACTGAATTGTGACTAAACTATTAGTAAGTGAAGTAAATTTTTATTTGGTTTATTGTATCCAACGTCTGTGTAAAGGGCTAAATTAGGCCTACATTGCCTACGGCACGTAAATTAAGGTGTAGGTCCATTATATTATCATACTCTTAGTAGTAACGTACACAAATTTATACATGGATTTCGCTGAAATAAAATAAAAAATACGGTTAAATGGTGGCTCAAGGAAATCATTTTCAGGTCGAATGCGTGAAATCCTGAATTGGAATTAAAGAAAACTGATGTCTAAGTTTAACGACATACTGAATTTCGAAAAACTCAATTTCTTTTCTTTACGGAGTCTCACTTTTTCCTTTATACTTGATAATTTGTAACAAGAAAAGTTATTATTTTTATGGACACAGGCTGATAATTACCATATGCTAATGGGCGAATAATGAAGAAGTTTTATAGTAAAAACATATTTTTTAAAATGAGGTTCTGGAAAGTAGTTGGGCCAGTCGTAACCAATGAACTCGACCTCTGTAACAAGTGATCAGATATGAAAACATGACTGAAAACAGCTAACCCTTCTTACTAGTGTCTCGTTCTTATGTGCATAAAACACACACATACAGTAATATAATTGTATATGAGGCGGGTATGCAACCTTGTGTATGTGGAGTTTTAACAAGTATATGAGTATGTCCGCGTGCTTGAAAACACTACTGAGCACAGCATGGCTGTTCTTATACGAATGTCCTATAGCGTGGCCGCCATAGTAAACCTGGTATCCCGCAAATTTACACATGGTTGTTGGCCCACATGTAATCTATTATGCATGCCACGTCTCTTGTACGTGTATTCGGGAGGACCCAGGTTCTATGTTCGTCTCCAGTCATTCTAATTTCGGTTTTCCATGGATTTCCTGAAATCGCTTCAGGCTGGTCCCTTAACATTGAACATGGCCGACTTCTTTCACTAGTTCCTGTCCTTATGTAAAGTCGTACGTAACCGTAACTAATGACCTCGCAGTCGACGAGACATTATGCCGGATAAAAAATAATAAAAAAAAAACACTTGACACGAGGGTTGAACTCATACGGATACGTAGAGAAGCAGATACCATCAATGCCACACCAGAAACTTTCGACATGCTTAAACGCTGCACCGTAAGTGTGGCCAATATTGGCGACAGTTACAACAGACACTTCGAACAGAATCATCGAGCAGGCATTCCAAGCCCGTGCTTTGTTTGTAGACTAATTGCTGTGATTGCCTACCCACCCCTTGCACAATGCCACTACCAGTAGCGGGTTATGGACGTTAGACTTATATAATGTTTGTTATAATTTGTTCGTCAACACCTATATAAGTAAACTATTAAGATATCACAATCACTTCTAATATTCTAGCTCTAACCTAGAGTTCTCGCCTGCCAGCAAGGCGATCTGGATTCGATTCTCGGTGTGGTTGACTCGGATTTCGCATGTGGGAATACTTCCGGACGATGCCGATGGTCGGCGGTTCTTCTCGGGAATCTCCCGTTTCCCCCGCCCCTTCATTCCGGTGCTACTCCATACTCACCTTTCGTTACCCCTAACCAGCTGTTAAAACCTCGTTGTTCAAGCGTTGACCAAAATATACTCACTATTCACAATTTCAGTGCTGTGCTAGCTAAAGCGTGGGCCGCGATGCATTGAGAATATTGTGTACTGGCTTCAAATTTCCGTTTGTGACTCGTGGAAACAACGGAGCGATAAAAGCCAGAGTACCACGCTCGACAAGTATATAACCTCTATTCACAGCGAGGCAAACTGGCGTGCAAGGTTATCGTTGTAGTCTTTTTCCTACGAGACTTTAAGCGTTTTTACTGAAATTTTACTTTTGGATAGTATGAAGTAAAGGCCAATGCACTCATCTCGTTTTGCACTTTACGAATTCAGATATTATTTCCGGAGTTACAGCAATCGTAAAAAAAATGTTTAGTCATTTTGAGAGGCCCGAAAATTATGTTTCTAATAAGCGTTATAGAAGCTTAGTTTCAACTGTGTGTTCTTTTCATAGATAAACGTAGTTGGAATAAGTTAAGCGGTTTCGAATAGAAAAAAAGAATACATGTGACATGCTCTCCGTCAATACGCCAGGCGAGGACTTCAATTAATTAAGGGAGTAGGTTTTCATGTATTACTATATTAAACATAAGACTATGCTACGCAGGAAAAGTCACATTTTACGGAGCCACAGCCATATTTTGGCGTAAAAAAACTGGTTACCAGCGTTCACAACGAAATGTTTACCGTGCGAAAAAGTTTTTTACGATAAACAACGTAGACCTCGGGGTCGAGGAGGAAGTTCGTAACTAGCATCATAATGAGTACGGACCGTCCGGATATTCTGGCATTTTAATGTTGTGGCAATTATTCTCTCTGGACTCAGTTTCATATAACTGTAATTAATTCTGATTTTTAATCATATGTAAAAACTAGAATAGGTAAAAGGTACATTATCGACGATGCCTGTAGTCTGTGGTAAGGCAGTACCACTGCATCAAGCATGCTCATAATTTATGTACAACATATAAATCACCTTACATATGTGTGCACGAATAATACCTTTGGAAATCGTGGAAACCTGTTTGTAACTTACAAAACTGTTACGAAAAAATATATAGGCCTACTTGTCTTTGAACTAGTTCTCCGAAGATGGCAGCAACGGAGAACCCATTCGGGCTTCCTCCGGCAAAAATAATTTTTTTTCGGCCGGTATTATATCATTTAAAGAACGTTATTTAGATTTAGATTTAGATTTAGTTTATTGCATCCTTGTATCTTTTTTTGTGTACATTTTTGCACAAAGATATCGGACAAGTCATATTTACAATATACAATCAAATGAATAAATGACTTAAGTTATACGTTAGATATGTATACATTTAAGTTCTTTCAGTGTAATACTGCAGTTGACGTTTATTTTCTCTATGTTGAACATGGCCAAAAATAGGTGTTTTGTCGTCCTTTTTAGGTATGAAAATCTTGATGCAGATTCTTAAAAAAAGGTATAGGCGTGTGCACTACAACTTTGCCATAGTCAACACTGTCTGTTTCGTATATGTAAGCTATCGGCGAGAAGACTGTATACCAGTTCAGTGACTTGTGTCTACAGGTAAGGACGAGGTGTGACGGGCCTGCTGTATCGTCCTCTCCGATGCTGCACTTCTATGCCTCGAACATGCGAAATACGTCGACCTAGGTGACCACATCCAGTGTCCTGGAAGGAGCCAGAACAAGGGTTCACATGTTATGTTAAATTCGGTGGGCATAGTCAACAGTTCAAGCTACATGGCACCACTGACTTTTGTGTACAGCTCGGTGCGGATCATGTTGATGCAGGATTTTAAAACTGTTTTTTATTTTCCAAATCCCTGAGTGAGTTCTCGAAAACACTCGTAAACACCTACTCATAATTTTTTTATGCATTTTTACTCCTGCGGAAATGGGTTTTCATCAGAAAGCGTTATCTTTAAAGATGACTGAGCCATCCTGAATATAATTCAACTTGCAGATCCATATTTGTGCTCGCGCCAGGGCTGTAGGGTAAGCAGCGTCCTTAAGAGCGTTCTAGTGGGGAAATATCGTAATTTTATATTGGTGTAAAATATGGTTAGTTTTGTAAATATTACTTGATAGTATAAATTCCTCTCATAAAAAAATTGCTCAGCCAGTTTTTCCATAGTGAATTCTCTAAATTAAAATTGGCATATGTTTACGTCATACAAAACATGGAAACCAGTGAACATAATGAAATGGAAAAATCACATCAAATCTACATGTCACGGTCTACGGCTTGAAGCATATAAAGATCCATCATAAAATAGTTTGGTATTTGAAAAACAAAAAAATTGCCAATAGTAACAAAAAATTAACATATTTTTAAATTTTTTAATGGAAAATATTTTGTGAGATGGGTTTTTATATGCTTCAAGCTGTAGACCGTGGCATGTAGTTTTGATGAGATTTTTTCCATTTAATTATTTTTAATGGTTTTCAAGTTTTGTATGAAGTAAAAATATATAAATTTTTACTTTGAAAAGCAACTATGGGAAAATTGGCTGAGTAATTTTTTTTTTTTTTTTCGTAAGAGGAAAATGTACTCCCAAGCAATGTCTATAAACCTAACACTGTTTCATACAAATATAAAATTGTAATTTACACCACTTGAACACCCTAAACGGGCCTCCCTAGATAGGCTGCGTTTGTGTGTGTGAGGCAGTAGGTATGTAATGAATTATCTTCTCTCCGCGCAAGCCACTCAGATGGCGTGCAGTTGTTTACTATTATTCTTTTTCCTGTATTACTTTAAGCGGTGACAACACAATTTTATTTGTGGGAAGCATAGTTCAAAGTCTAACGCTTGCTTCTATAGTTGTGTTTTTCGACTCCGGTTATTTTCCATATACGGCAGTCTGGAAAATCGATTTTGGCCATTTTGAGCGGCCCGAAAACGATGCTTCTAATTAACGTACCGAATTTTTACAACTATAGTGACATAGTTTGAAGTGGGTTCTTTTCGTAGATATACAAATACAATTTGCGTTAAATAGTTTCGTATAAAAAAAGAGTAGCCGTAACTCGCTACAACGCGTTTGAAACGCAGGTAGGTAAGGCCCGCGGTACGTAATTAAGGCCATGCCTGGTAGTTTTGCAGTGATTTCGAAAATAATTTTTCCAAAATGAAATAATATCTCAATCTCAAAATCGCTACATTGTTTTGTCACTAATACATCAAAGTTTCTATCTGAATTTTTCCGTTGCAATGAACACAATGGATTTTTAGATTCTTGCACCCAAAGTATCACATATTTTAGCATGAAAATGAGCCAAAATGGCACAAAATATTTTTTTTTTGCTGGCAAACGACTCTTTTTTTTTAAAGCCTACGTATAATTGTGCATAATATGACTTCACACGCTCTCAATTTTTTCAACCCATTTGGTTGAAAACTTTTTGAGTTTTTTGCACCAACGTGAAAAAAACTACCGGGCATGGCCTTAAGCGCTGAATTCTTCAATATTGAGATCTACACTTTTTGAAAGCCAATACAGAAAAACTACAAAACAGCAACCCTTGATAATGATATTTGCCAACTATATGAGCAAACATTTATCCAGGATGGTGCATTTGCTACGCGTGATCTCTTGCGCCGCAATTAGATGTACGATATTTCGGCGTCAGAGATTGTTCTTCAGATATTCGTTAATAGAGTATAATTTTTTTTATCAGAAAGTTGGTAAATGCTATTGCCTAGGATTGTTGTTTTCTCATTTTTTGCAAATTGGCTTCCAGAAACCTACAATTCTAAACTGATGCATTTGGCGCTGAATTACGTAGCACGCACTCTTTAAAGAGTTATTTGGAGGTATTTTTTTTTTGTTTGGCGTGCGTAAAGAGGAGAATGCGATATGTCGACTTCAACACGTGCGTGAAACACTGCTTCGCCTCTAAGCGCAGAGTACTAAACCAGCTCGCAGTGTTTACGCAGAAAGTGTTTTTCAATGCCTATTATTTTATTTGTGGAAAGTGTGTGTTTAAGTACAATAATTACGGGTGGTATTTTCCCAGCTACAGCATTGTTAACTCATTTCTACCACACCTTTGAGGAGCTGGCAATCATGTTTTTAATAAACGGACGGTTTTAAAACGACAGAGACACAGCTTGAAACGATAGAGACATAGCTTGGAGCGATAGAGACATAACTTGGAGCGAATCTTCTTTTCGCAGATAAGCGCATTGGAAACGCGTTTAATGTATAGTAATTTATGATAAATCACTTTTCGTACCACACTATAGCGCAGCTCATGCACCAGATCCAACGAACTTTAAAAGTCCGTTTCCTTCCTACGTGTTGATTTATTGGTTTTCTTTGCCTGTTTTTTTTTTTTTTTTTGTTTCGCGCCCGAAAATTTCAGAAATACCAAAATGGAAACATAGCTCATAATTATGTTTTTTTATAGTAGTTAACAAAAATTATTTTTGCTAACGTTTATAAAAAAAAGGACAGTTAAAGAGTTCCTAGCTCACATCTTATACGTCTACTGAAGGTCAAGATAAATAGCAATGTTTATATTGTGGTTTACTTTTGGAATTTTCGGTCGCGAAACAAAAATATGCACGTAAAACCAATAATTTTGGTGCTGTTTACCACGAAGAAAGGGAACGTGTATTATTTACGTCGTAGGTATTACCTTGCACGTGCGGGAGATGCGGTTGTCTGCTCATCCACTCCCTGAGATGCTGCACGTCCGGGTTCTGCGGAGAAGGCATCTTGCTGCTACTGCCTGGTGTCCAGCTACTGCGCTCTGCGGTGTACTTGAGTTAGGTTATGTAACACTATGATGTCGCCCCCTCCTCCACTTCTAGACGTAGTGCCTAGACGTAGCATTGTGGTCGGCGCGCCTAGTCACGACTCGTGGTTCAGGATAATGTGGGCACTTTTGTAACCCTGGTTACTTTTCTCATTTTAGTTAATTTATAGCTTTCTATCATTTTTTATTGTAAACAAAGCAACAATCTACAGTACTCAAAAATTTAAGTTTGAGGTGACAGTAAAAAATATGTTTTAATTATTGTTTTAGATAATAGGGGTAGCCAGAATTTATTTCTTTGGAGGGGGGGGGCAGGGGAGTTATTTTTGTTGCAAAGTACTGCAAACATATCCCTCGATGCATAGTGCAAGGGCACGTTGTAATAATTGATTTGGTTTGCTTGGAATTATTGCAGTTATGTTTACATAATAGGTACTAACAGATAGTTGTGAAATTTTACGAAATTTGTGGTTGTTAGTAAAGGGGAGGGGGGATATATCCACCTGGCTACGCCCCTGTTCAAAAGGGCCCACTTTATGGCGCGTCACCTATACTCAGCCCATTCTATTTCGCTGCCGCTTTGCGTAGAACCAGCTCTCTTACGAATGCTAGTCCAGCGAGTACAGGATGTTCAAAATGCTTAATTTTATATTTGTACAAAAAAGTGTTATTTGAATAAACATTGTAAGTGCTTACATTATCCTCTATCGGAAAATTTGTAGCTTTCATGGTATTTTCACGGTTTGTCAAAGTCAAACTATGCATGTTACGGGTTCGTACACCCAGCAAAAATCAACGACATACTGAAATGAAACAACTTCTGAATTTAGATGTTACGGGCTGCTAAAAGTTTTAAAATGTTAAAACGATTTTTTTTCTAAAAAAAAAAAATTGTTGAAAAACAAAGGAATTTACATGGGGCAGGTTGCTGTATCTTTGCACAGTTTTCGGCGACCTTGGCAGGGGGCCACCTTAACGCAACTTACACTCCTATATGTTACTGAAAAGTTGTGTTTTAGTAATTAATTGTTAGTTTTATCCTTAAACTACTTTACGTAGGATTTGGACAAGATAGAAACGAGCACATGCAACTAGGTTTAACTATCTTATATTCGGTACGAACATAAGTTAATAATCTTTATTACGTGTAAATATGACATTTAAAAAAAAGTTGTGGGTAGGTTATATTTAGCGTTTTTTGTAAGACTAACAAAACAATAGTCATATGTGCAAAGTTTTACATATGTGCGTAATAAATATAACTATTTATATTTATTTTTCTGCATGAATATACTTTTTTATATGTTTCCCAAGGTAGCCTACTCTGTTGAGAAAGTGATGTCGTTTAGAGTTGCATCAAAAATATTATAGCAGACTCTTTTCTCTCAACAAACCTGTTGTATGAAACAACTTACTCGCACCTGAACAGTCGGTTTTGCCATTTGCAATTAAATGCGGCCTTGAATTACATAACGAAAGATTTAAAACATGACTGCCTTGACGTCATTTATTCTGTATTTCCCCTCACCGCACCGCACTTCCTTTTCTGTACGATAACTCCTCCCTCGCTCATTTCCTCGCACTTGCCTTCTTCCTCTTCCTCCCTCTCTTCTTCTCTCCTTCCCTTCCTATATTTGGGCGCTCAAACTTTGTGAGAATTATGTTTGCTTGAATAACACACCACTTTTTTAGTCTCCTCTGAGAGATCGACACATAAATGCATAATATACACTAAAATTATAGTGTATTTGTCGAGTTCGTACTTATATAATGTGTTCAATAATCACGTATTATTTCGGAATGGTTTTTGGTGCTATTTTTGAACACTTGGAGATTATTTTATTGATATTAATGAAATGTATTAACCAGTAGTAAATTATATTAATAAAATATCGCTATTTCGCCGGTACGTTCCTTGCAAAATTTCTGTTAGAAATTAACAAGCACCTTGAATCCACTTCTAAGGATAGGAATCCCTTGTGTGAGTGCGGATTAAAATTATTAATTTAAATATGCTAAAACCTTGTAGTATTAAGGGAAGAATTTTATAGGCATGCCAAACAATTCAGGCACTGTAACATGCAATTACCCTTGTGGGCCAACCACATTCCTTACGTGATTAAAAGGGGTTTGTCACTTGCCGCACCATCAAAAGGAATATATATATAGGTATTATGTGTGTGTGTTTCTTAACTTATGTTACAAACTGTGGGAAGCGACTTCTCACAAAAATTTAGGTATAATCATACAAAGCCATTTTCGTCTAGGGCCATTTTTAAGGGAAATATGAACCCTTGAAAATTAATTTTTAAAGTGTTTTTTTTTTTTTTTTGCAAATATCGGAAACGATGTTAAGTTAAATCACAATTCTCTCCACAATGTTTCGTGTTATCGAGATCCTCAAGCTGTGACGAAAGCGCTCGTTAAAACCCTCCCCTTCATGTAAATAACGGGGGTGGCCACCCTCACTTTGACCAGAACTTTTCTGCTAGTGGATATCGGGAACATTTTACGTTGTCTTTCTGAACGGTACTTCTAAATAACAAAAAGAAAAAAGTCCTTGTAAATAGTGACATTTCTGCTGTAGAGAATCTTTTATGTAACAATGACATGCATGCGGTTACCAGATACAAGGAAAATTGAAAGGAATCGGCAATGGTCTTTGTTAAGGCTTTTATTCCGGCATTCGCCTGGAGTGATTTCGGGAAAACATGGAAAACTAAAATAAGCAATGCTGCAGCTCACAATAAACCCGTATAATTCCAAACGCAAGTCCAAAGTATGTATTACAGTTTGTTGTGGCACGTCAGTGCATTCTAAAGATGTGCAACAGTGGTATATTGTAATATCAAAGGTGTACTGCTTTAAAGAACAAAAAATTCACACAAAAAATCGCGAACGCTTTTATTTGTATTAATTTATATGAAAGGACGGTTAATGTATTTGATACTGAACAGGTCTGTCAGTTGCTGCCTCGCTACGCGACTGAAATGTGCAGGTGCACCATCGTGCTGGAACCATATCCGCGTTCGCACATCAAGAGGCATATCTTCAAGAAGAACTGGCCAGTCGTTTGCTAGGAAGTCCGGATACACGTGGCCGGTGAACCGATTTGGCAGAACGTGCGGACCTATTAAGTTGTCAACCACGATTGTACACCACACATTGATTGCAAATCGCTCCTGATATGCACGAACGGAAGTAGCTCGAGGATTTTCATCTGACCACGTATTATTGTTGCGCATGTTGAAACATTCACCACACGTAAAGGTAGCTTCGCCAGTGAACAAGACAGATGTTTGGAAGTGCTGACGTACTGTACTTCGTAAGAACGATGTGTGCAACTGACGTCGTCGTGGATTGTCTTCTATTAGTAGATCTTCCACACTTTGCACATTGTAAGGGTAAACATTTTGCTCGTGCAATATGCGCCAAATTGTCGTGAAGCTCACTGATATGATACGAGCACTGGTACTGGGTGTGTTCTCTATGTCTTCCAGTATGCCTTCTTTCACAATCATAGGAACAGAACGAGTTCGACCTGTCTCTCGCATATTAGGGTGTAATGAACCTGGCGTACGAAGTCGGTTGTCAAGCCGTTGGGACATGGTATGGCTACGGAGTCGTCGTTGTGGAAAGTATTCTGCGTACATCCTCGCTGCTTCCCGTCCATGTGAATGTGCGGCAGCATACATTAGGCAAGTGCATATCCACAAGCTCAGACAAACTAGACGGGCTCTATGCCGCCGTTGCGGGAACACTAAATGGCCTGACGTCGTAACTCAACAAACAACAAAACGCACAATCGCACGAAATTTTCACCACTGGCCCAATAGACGACACAGACATCCCTGCCACCACGCTACACATATCCAAGCAACTTGCACGTTTTACGTGCAGTTTATTTATGAAGTGTTTGGCAATGGCTTTGAATCTAACAGGCATAATTTTATATCTTTCACGTGGTGGTCGATACTTGTATCCATTTACAATACATTGCACTGTGCCAACAATACAATACCAGGAATGCAGTGTATTGCAGCCACTACGTGTACGAATTATTTTCTCCTAAACGGTGCATTCTAGCTGCTTGAAACAATGGGACTTTTTTTTCTTTCTATTTAGAAGTACTGTTCAGAAAGACAACGTAAAATGTTCCCGATACCCACTAGCAAAAAAGTTCTGGTCAAAGTGAGGGTGGCCACCCCCGTTATTTAGATGAAGGGGGGGGGGGGTGTTTAACGAGCGGTTACGTCACAACTTGAGGATCTCGATAACACGAAACATTGTGCAGAGAATTGTGATTTAACTTAACGTCGTTTCCGGTATTTGCTACCCTTACTTAAATTAGGCCTACGTGCACTGACTATAAATTAACTTCGAAAGACGTAAAAAAAGTAAAATAAGTCATCTTGATAAACAAACCTCTAGCTACCAGATTAATGTAATAATTTCATCAGGTTGGCTAAATGGTTGACGACTCACTAGTCTGAAGTACTGTCCGCGAGCCAGCTCTGAGTCTCTGGCGTGTATGCATTATTCTTCGTAAACTTCATGTACGCTACAGTAACACAGTATCAAACACGTCCTAACTTACGACGTTACAACGACTAGCATGTGCGTCGCATGCTGTTGGGCTTCGTTGTGTAATTTATATATTTAAGGGCAAAAAACACATACCTGCCAAGGACTCAGAGCTGGCGCGCGGATTATATAGGTCGTTCGGAGTAAAGTGAACACTAAAAATTTAACCTTTGAAAAATATCACTAGCCGTTACTGCATATAACTCAACGTTAACTATAGTTGCCTTACTGCTTGTATAGTTGGCAGCGAAATAACACAACATAGTTCCGTGTTTATTCGTATTTAAATACAACAATACTGAAACAAATTCAACCGACAGCGATATAATTGTATTTTATATAATTAATAAACTTCTTTTTTTATCAAACTATGCAGGTACATATCGACTGAACAATTTATCTTACACGCGCAAACATAAAGTGACGTGTCCGGGATGTTAGACTTTTCCCGTCGTTAGCCGTTACACGCGGAAATATACCAATTGGCTGGAAATAGATCTTTAGCAGGGCTTTTTCGAGTGTTCCCTTTATTGCGAACTGCCTTATAGTAGCGTAGCCAGGATTCCATATCGGGAGAGGCCTAAATTTTTCTATTCACCCATACCTCCCTCGAAAGCAGAGGGGCCGAGGGTCCTCGCCCGGAAAAATTTGGATTTCAAGGAACAAAATGGTGATATTTAAACGTTTTTCGTGCCTCAACTGGCAGAAATTGTTATATTTTTTTCCTGAAAAAGAAAATTATTACTGTGGACAATCTCACGATTATTTTTAATGATCTTCGAGACATATAAATTGCTAGACAAGAGGAATGGTCAATCTGATGTAAACAATAGCTTGTAACTAAGTCTGCTTAAAAAAATAACGCGAATTTTGCATTTTTACATACATAGTAATATCTTACAAGATGAGTCTAAATATATTATGTTAAATGATTTCATATATTATAAGTCAACTCTGTCTAATATCGCAAGGAACTAGTGGTAACACATTAATCGAATGAGGTGGTAGGGTAACATAACATGTTTACCACGCGCTTACATTTGATAGTAAAATACATGAGAGACAAAAACAAAGAAAAAGCAATCAATGCAGTTTGCACTTAAACAAATTCTTCGAGCGCTCTCCCCATAGTGTTTAACAATCTATTACCTAAACGTCATACTAAAACTCCAGCGAGAGCATCAAAAATTGTTACAATTTGCACTTCAGAAACCGAAAGACTCCAACACTGTCTGTTAAGTTATATACAACCTCGTTATTTAAACATAGCAATTACATTTTGGGGACGTGTTCCTCACATAAAAACATAAAAATAAGTTCGCATTAACATGGGTCCAAAAATCGATAGTTTGGAAGAAATTTAAAATTTTGTTTTGTAACAGGATAGGTTATGAAAAATCATACTGCTAAGATAGACAAGTAAAATATTTTATAGCAAAATTCACAAAACGCATATATTAACATAAGAAACATTTTAAACCTCTATTCAAGTTTCTTTAAATAATTTTGCTGGTTTTGTCCAAGAAAATCTTGAAAATTTGGTAGTAAAAATAGTTCAATTTACGATCAAAAGAGTGAAGATAAAACTTGAAGAACACTAATTTTACCATAACATATCCAAAATTATCTTAAAATATTCTTTAAGCTGCTACTTAATTTTTCGTGATTTGTCCCGGAAAACGTTATAAAAATTGAACTATCGAAATAAACCGTATATTGTTGTCAGACAATTTGGAAATGCATCTCTACATAAAAACATACTCTAAAGGTAGTATGGATTTGGGTACGAAAGCAATTTTGATTTTAGAATTTTTTCTAACGTTTTTCCGGTACATACAAATTAAGTATTGCTTAGATTTTATTTAAATGGATTTTCGATATGCAATTGAAAAAATTGTGTTCTTATATTTTACATACACACTTTTGGTTCTAAGACGTAATGTTTTCGATTACTGAATTTTTTAAAAAGTTTCTTTCGGAAAAATGTCGCGAAAAAATTCTCGCACCAGTTCTTCTCAACGGTACTTTATTTACCTTGCTAGCCGACGATGGTTGGTTTATGGTTTTACGACCGCATAAATCTTGCTGGTAGGTTTGTCCACAAATGGTTGGAAGGCTTAAGCCAGACAGAGATAGCATTAACTTATTATTTTATGGCAGACATATACGCAAGACGAAAAAATAAAAAGTTGTGACGATTGAAACAATTAAAACAATTTTGTTCAGTCATATATTGAATAACATGTTAACATAAACATGTCAAACCAAGTTTGTAGCAACATTTTTTTTAATTTAAAACTTTTTATAGTCGTAATAACTTACGCTGTTGACAATTACGGTGTATATTTACTATTAATTATTTTACTTCCTCACGAAAAAATTAAAGCTGTGCAGTCTTTGTTCTTCCTGTATACAGGGGAACACTACTTTGTAAGCACACAGCTAGCCTGCAGCTAACAGTTTGTGTTAACACTTAATAATTTTTCTGTCGTGGCGATTTATAAATAAATATTGAGCGAAAAAAAGTTTTATTATTTCAGAGGAAATCGCAAAGTCTTAAATATTAAAAGTAACAAAAAATTAACTTACTGCATCTTCCTTATAAAGAAGCGGTCCATCTTCTAATCTTCTAAACACACGGCATATGCTGCGAAATAAAACTCGTAACTGGTAGTAAAAAGTGTGATGCCATTGTCGATGGCAAGGGTGCGAGGCCGTAGCTGTGGAATGCAGTGGCATAGACAAACAAATAAGATTTTGCAGTGATAAGATCAGGGAAGTGGGGATGGGATAACTTTTTACCGATATAAAGAACTGCCACCCTCGGCGCATCTTTGTCCGTGTTAAAAACTAACCCTAGTAAGATGGTCGAATAACATTTTTTTCTAATGGTCAGTGCAATTCTTTTATATGTTTAACAAATGTCATCTGCTTTCTTGAATTTCGTTACTTCAATATATTCGGTTGAGTTCAGTTAACGTAATTAATCAGTTTGAGTATTCCGTTACTCCAGTTGACAACGAGGTCTCAGTATGCTTCAGAGAGGACAGAAACGGGAAGTAAAAACAGATGAAAAATAAATAGCTACTGCCACGGCTAAGTTCAGGCAACTATTGCTTCAAGAAAATGGAACAAAACGAGAAAATAATACACCTATGTGTCGGTGTTGTTATAGAAATTGTATTATAATGTTTTCGAATGTTTGGAACGAGTTCGTTTAAAAAATTAAACGTCTTGTGTTTGATGTCGCTGCAAATCTAGATCGCAGATGATATTTCGGGGGATGGGTGACCCGGACCCTTTGCCCCCCTCTCCCCCCGCCCATGGATACACCACTGGTCGAACTTTTTCTTGCAAGAATTTTTTTACATCTTGAAATGTTCATTCGTAGTTAGTGATGATTATTTACGTAACGAATTGCGAAGTCCCTCTATTCAATACGGGAGTAATATAAGTTCACAATTTCAGCCCAATCTACACAAAGTTTTCCTGCAGCTGCCAGTTATGAGTGGTTTCCTGGCGTTCGTTGTCAGACATTTTCAAACTGGAATTTTGCAAGGAATGTTCTCACAAAATGTGTGGCAAAGGGCTGGCAATCTATGCTGTCCTGTGTAAGAGTATAATCTGCTCGTCCCACACACGCAACTCCTTCAGCCATCACCAAAATGGATAGACTATACTATGTTTATTTCATTATTATATGATTTCGTTACTGGAAATGAATCTTAAAAATTAATATTTGTTACTTTCTTATTATGTTTTTGATACATGTTGTTATCATTGTTCATATCAAACATACTTTTTTTTAAATTTTGTATTATTTTAAGTTTTATTATTTGTATTAAATTCTTATTTATTTACTGTTGCTTTCTAAGTTTATTATTTGAACAAATACAAAATTGCTTTATAATTCAAAACTAATTTATCTTGTATCATAAATATTGCAGCAAATACAGCTCACACAAAAATAAAACGACTGAAATATGTAACACAATTGTACTAAATACATATATATGTACCAAATATAATCTTTAGTAAGAAGTAAATAACATATTAGAATCGTAAATCTTAATACAACATATGATATATTCATATGACACCCATAATTGGATTTTAGTGTGAATGAAACTCAGGGGCGTCATTTCAGGTTTTTCTAGGGGAGGCAAGACTTTTTTTCTGGCGACAGTGACCTTGTTGCATCTTTTTTATTAATTAAGCATGTATAAATTAGATACTTTAATAATAAAACTTCAGTTTTATGTCCTTAATTTAGCATTATTTACATTTAAAAATACAAAAAATATATTTATACACATAGCCCCCCCCCCCCCC
>PNEQ01077334.1:0-56671 GCA_003012365.1 Medauroidea extradentata | reverse complement strand
GGGGGGCGGGCAAAGTAAGGTAAAGAAAGTTGGAAAATCTCTATTGACACATTGCAACGTCAAGCCCAAATCGGCTGGGAGACAAATGATTCATGACAGTATCGCTCGTATCTCTGTTTTGTGATAGTTCAAGATTAAGAGTAACTTTTAATGATCTTAGTACATAGACAAGACTCTCAGAGAGAGGCCACGGTGGCTGAGTAGTCAGACCACTCGCCTCCCGACAAGGGGATCTGGGCTCGATTCCCAGTGGTGTCGCGCCGAATTTTCTCATGTAGAAATCGTGCCGGACGATGCTGTTTCCCCCGTCCTTATCATTCCGACTCTGCTCTATACTCACATCATGTCACCCCTCACCAGGAACTAGATGTTACGAGCTGACCAAAATCTTTAACTCACTCTCAGAGATGTCACATTACAAAAATTAGGGCAGACTGATCCTGATCTTAATCGAAGTTCTAGGAATAGCCGTGCGCTAACCAAAGACGTGAATTTTTTAATGTATGGAAATATGGATAAAAGTTAGGACTTGGCTTGGATAAAGTAAGAATGAAAATTGTTTTAAGTCAGTGAAGATTTCAGTTTAAGATGATCGAAACATAACCAGAGTGAAATATTCCCTTATTCTAATGTTCATCTGACAGCCTCTCGATAAAGTCCTCACTTATCCTAATTGAGAGCTTGGTAAACAGCGGTTACAAGACGATAGTCACTGTTCGGTTCGAAAAAAAAACACGTGAACAGGCCACTCACAAAATCATGAGGATGTGAAACTAAATTCACCGTATTCAAGATATCAAAGAAACAAATACAAAAGATTGTTATATTTAATATACACAAAAATAACGGATAAACAATGTTCTACGTCACTGTAAAAAAACTTCCGAAAATGTTTAGGAAGTAATTAACCTAAACGCAGTATGGGACCGTTACTATACATCCGCCTTGTATATGTGCTAACTTTTACAGTTGCTACAATACAAGTTCGGTAACTTTAGTACACATTTGACAGTTTTATAAAAAGGTTTAGGAATGCTAAAATGTATGTCTGGGAAACAATTCTACCATACCTACTTACTTAGCCCTCCTATACGCACGTGTGGCAGATTTACAAACTATTTTTTAGAGTGTACGTTGCATTTAGAAAAATATTAAAAAGGTATGTGAATATGTGTCCATTTTTTTTGTTCCGGCCATCTTTCAAAACCCTTGATAAAATTACAGATGCTCATCAAATCCTGGTAATAGACAAAACCTGGTCACGTGACTGAGATTACTTACTCTACTGCAGCGAGTGAGATGTCGAATATTGGTCAATATTTTCCCTCCTGGCAAGTGTGACATGCAAAACTGTGCCAGCTCCTGCCACAAGCACACTGCATATTGAAACCTCGAGTACAAGGTTGCATCGACCCGTGCATGTAAATTCGTCCGCGCAACTTCCTGTACAAGAGTAAAAAAAAAAAGCTCCGGCCGCCGGGTAATGTCAGAGTTTCGCGTGTTTTATTACTGACCTGAACAGGCCCACCCGACGTGCACTTCTCCGACGATTTACGTGACGAAACAGGCGCGATAGGAACGACTGGGGTCGCGCCTCCAACCAGGCCGGAGATTCTATCGCAAATTGCCTGAGAGGAGGAGGAAGGGGGAGAAATAAAATAGGGTGTGGGAATACCAGCCCAGCTTCCCCTAAACCCTTGTACGTGACCTCCACCCAAGTGTTACCAGAACTACTAGAATTCTTGTACATGTACCACGATATTATTATGTTCTCTACATGACCACAGAATACACTCTCAAAATAGTTTGTAAATTTGCCATACGTGCACATAGGAGCGGTAAGTGAGAAGGTATAGAAGAATTGTTTCCCAGACATCCATGGTAACACTCGTAATCCTTTTTATAAAACAGTCAAATGTATTGTAACAACTGTAAAAGTTTGCATATTTACAAGGGGGAAGTAGGGTAACTGTCCCCTACTGCGTTTAGGTAAATTACTTCCTAAACATTTTAGGAAGTATTTTACAGCATAAATAGAAGAAAAATTGCACAGGGGTGCTTTTTATGTGCGTGCACTCGGTCGATTATTGGCTACACGAAGCTGTAGACACATGCATGGTATCTGATTGGCTACAGCTAACCGTATAAGATTGGTCGGCGTTATTCTGGCGTGTTCGTATATGCAGCAGCTGACTGGTGAATGTCTTTCCGCCATATTGTTGGAGACTTGTGGTTTCGCTTCTGTGTTCTTAGCTGTACTGTGATCTTGGCACCAGCGCCTAAAGTTAGGTTGTACTACAGGAACACGAGATAATGCTCCTTCAAGAGCCTGCAAACGCGAGGATTTGCAGCGCCACTTATACAATTTTTTGGTAGATTCTGAAACTTAAAAATTTGCGTTTGAGTCAGTGCACAACGTTGTTTGATATTTTTAACCTGACGTACTTAAACTAATCTAAAATAACTAATGTTAAGCTAACAGTCGTAAGAGACGCAGGAAGGGGAAATGCCTTCTCATAACGATGTGCAGATTAGCGCTATTAAACATGACGAAGAAAATATCTTAATTAATACCAAAGAATGTGTACCTAATAGATAACACAAAACAAACATTTATTGTCAGACATCATGTGTTCGGAAATGACACCCTGCGCAGTTACAGGAACAAACATTAATGAGCAGATTTGAATTCCGCGCGCTCCGTACCGCCAGTTTAGTGACTGTGAGGATGATCAGTCACCGTTGAGTAGTAGCAGAGGTATTGCGGGTGGCAGATATTTAGGTGCATGTCCAGGTTAAACTGTAAACACGCCTCAGCTTCACTGGGAATGAATTTGAGACCAAGTCTACTTGATGACGGTAACTGCTGTATAATGTGGCAAATGGTTTCCCACAATCGCGAGACAACATTTTCTGCTGCTGTAATAGCTAAGCTGAAGCTGGAGGGCTTGTGACGGTGAACCTTGTCTCACACTTTTAACCAGAACGTTCGCCTGTTTAACTGCAGCCCGCAATACCCAATATTCCACTAGGATGCGCTCGCTCACTTCACTGCCACTAGAACTTGGGAGCGTGCATAATTCAAATCTGCGCACTAACGTTTGCTTCTGGAGCTTTGCAGGGTGTCATTTCCAGGCACATGTTCACAGATAGTAAATGTTTGCTTTTGCATTACCTACCACCTATTCAATTTACTGCCGCTAATTCACTACAGTAATGAGTATTCTGAACCGGAAAATTGTGTTCGGGGCCGCGGATAGGTTTACACAGTGGCTAGAGCACTTTCCACCCTCCAAGACGATTCGGGTTCGATTCACGGCGAGGTCGGTTCCTGGATTTTCGCAAGTTGGAATCGTTCCGTACGATGCCGGTATTCGGTGGGTTTCCTCGGGGATCTTCCGTTTCCCCCGCCTTTTCGTTTCGGTGCTGCTCTCTACTCACATTATGTCACCCTGCACCAGCACTCAAGAAAATCTCTTCACTTCGCTTAATTGTGTTAGATTAAAAGCGATCAGAATTAAGGAAATAATATTTTACTACTATATGCGTGCAAAACAAAAACAAATAACTGTAATTGCGGTTATAAAACCGTCTATTATGATGCAGCTATCAGCTGTATTCTTTGAAAGGCGTATAATTAAGCGACACACAGTATGCAAATGACCCTTCATGCATCCGCACTGACTTCACTGAACCGTCATTTAACTCTCGACTTACAAGTAGCAAAGCCCAATTAATTTTTAATTTTGTATAGCTGCAAAGCGTTCAGGCGCTGTTAATTTTCGTTTAAAAGTTATCTTGATAACCATATTATAAATATTCATAAAAATACGTCAAGATAAAGCGCTTATTAATTTATAAAATTGTGTGCATAACGCGATTAAATCTATGATATATTTTAATAAAGTGTAAAACATCCTATATTCATGCAGTAATGTTGGTTAATGTTTTCTATTATAGTGAAAAATAGTATCATTTCAAGAAAGACTAAGTTATTTGGGCTTATAGTTGTTGTATTGACTTCGTTTAGTATTTAGAGAGTTTGGTATGGAAAACAACGTTTAGTTTGAAACCAAAGACGGGTTTAATTACTACAGATGTGATCGTTCTTCCAGCGTTAATTATTTACAAATTACTTTGATGAGTCTAATGATCTCCAATAATGATTATCTGTACCGCCAGTACAGCGTCTGTATAAAACTAATCAACTTTGAGGAGTAATTGTCTTAATGAGCAGGCACACAAGCGCATCGAGTTACTAGCATCCGTCAGTGGTGAACTGGGGAACCGTGGTAGTAACTTTAGTGCGATGATTCTGGCTTTAAGCTGTTATCGTCCCTGAGAGCGTATTTCATGGTATAAACATGGAACTATTATGATCAGCCCTAGCCTTGACAATTGCAGATCTCCAAGTTCGTCACCATAAATGAACAGTTCTACCTGCCGCTACGAGGTCACACACTTTTAACCTACACATTTACGAATTCATACACGAGTTGGAGCGTAGCGTCATGAAATATTTTGGTTTCAGCTACATTCTAAATCGAAATTAGTGAATTTTCACTAATATTCCAATGGATTTCACAAATTATAAATAGAGCAGATTGAGCGCATTGAATCAGCGAAGGAACTGTTGCAAAATCAGTATATTTTTTAAACTGTTTTCCCTTTGGAATATTAGTATTATGCGTCGGAACTAGTGAAATTATGCACATTTTCTACCGAGGCTGCTTCTTGAAATCAGCAAATGATGTGATGATTCCTATCAGTAGTATAACTATAAACTAACATAGTTGAACGATTCTTGCAATGGGTTCGTATTATTTACATAACAGTTTTTTTGAACATACGCCATTGCCGTTTCCCGCAATGGCGCATGACCAAAAATTACTTTCATGTTTATAAACTAACAACAAACCACAACTAATGAAGAATAAGATTAATAGGTGAAAGAGTACTGGCTGTAAATGCTCCTATTTTGGCAGAGTAAGGTTACGGTCATAAGTTTACTCCACATGCAACATGTTCACAGACACGGCTAAATAGACAAAACCCGAAAAAATTCATTCTGAGAACGTATCTGTAAAATTGTTGTTAGTACGTTTGCGTTAATCATCTCTGATAATTATCGTGTTTTGTTAGCTATTTAACGCTTTTTACTCATATGGTATTTCAGATTTCATGTTCTTTGTAATGTTAATGATAAAGTTTACAATGGGTTAGCGAAAAACGTTTTATTTTAGGAATACTTTAAACTTGAAATGAACTGTTTATTGTTTTTTATGTTTTACACAGAAATTTGTATTAGTGATTTGTTTTCGCGCATTTTGATATAAAAATAAGAATTCACATCACCTTTGTTGACATATTTTTCTTACACATTCATTCAGTCGTAAATGAATTGCAATCCTTATACTTTTAGTATGTTAACAGCACTAGACACTGATATTTTACGTTGTAAAGACCTCCGTTTCAACGTCTCATGTGTGTATTGCAGTGAGATAAGGGTGTGTGTGTGTGTGTACACACACATATAATTATATATATATAAATAAACACACACACTAATTTATTGTTTTCTCTGTTAATTTATACAAATACGTGAAGTAAAAATCAAACAAATTTGTTTTTTAAACATTTAATTATTTCTAAGTCACGTGGAACGGTGTCCAATCTGGAATTTTATAATATGACGTGGATAATAGTTATATTAGAAATACATATCGTACAGTACATTGAAGAAGAATGCTTTGTTGGTACAAAAGTTATTTAAATACAATGTTGCTGGTGTATTTTTTAGTTACTTTTTGTGGTGGTTTCTGTAAATAGGAATACAGATTTTACAGCGTATTGCCGTGGTAGTTTTAGATAATATATTGTTATTTCAGCAACATGATAACCATAAACTTTTAGACTGTTCCAATGGTCAAAACGTAATGAGATTAAATGAAATCTTTGAGGCAGGTGAAAAATATGGCTACAACAAAAATGTTATCAGTAAAAATAACTATGTTTCACTTATTCTTCACTGTATTACTATGGCGCATGTTAATGAAGTCAGTGATTAAAGAAATTAATAATATAACATATTTACAATTCAGGATGGTTCAATGTTTTGCCCATACCTACGGAAAATTGTGTTTTTGTTCGCGAGGATGTATTGTTAGCTCTTATCATAATGGTCTTTTAATCCTGTTGGAATTTATACCCAAATAGGAATTTTCCTAACTCAGAGCCTTACATTTGGCATAATTGAAACATCTGCATACTCCACAAATTTTTGAAAAATTTACGGGTAATATCTTAATTTTTTTACAAACACTTGTAAAAGTAGAAAGAATTTTCAAGTGAAATATTTCATCGTAAATTTACAATAATTTTGTTTTGTAAAAACACGCAGTGAAAAGTTTTTAGTCTTCTAATATCACGAATTGGCCGGTAATTATGTACAGTATATGTATACAAATTTCATTATATGGTGTGAATTTTGCTGGAATGGAATTATGTTCTATGAAATTAAGAATGTAAAATCACGGTTTCTATCAAAATAATAAATAAACAAGGGAACGTCATGTGTCCAAATTTAATAGAGGCAAGTAAGAGATATTTTAGTACAGTCACAAAGTGGCCGGAAAATAAACGGATCCTAAGAAAAATGTAGTATATTTATAAACATAAAATCGGTTATCCGTAGAAAAAAAGAAGGCATATCTAGTGTGATCAGGACAGCTGCCTAGAACACTGAACCTGCGCCTAAATTAATGTAATTAGTGCTATTGTCAACTAGGAAGCAAATTAAACTTCACACAAACTGCATATTTTCTCGCAGATGCCGTATCCAACAACTTGCAATTGTCACTATGTGGTATATCTTATTATTTTTGAATACAAAGAATAATCCCAAAGCCCATATAAACAAGGTAATATAATGCAAAATATGAATAATTACGTATAACATAAATCCTATTCGGGACGATTCTTAGTTAGTTGTTCAGAACCAATAATAACCTAGCTTTATTGAGTATGACGTGGTCATATTTCTAACTTGTCGCATAGCGTCATAAAACTCTATTGTAACAATGCTGTGGTAGGAATGATATGATTCGCCTCATAACAAGGCGATCCTATTTAGTTTACGGCGGGGTTCGTCCCAGATTTTTCGCTCGTAGTAAATGGGGCAGACGTTGCCGTTTGTCTTGTGCGATTACTCGGGGTACTCACATTACCAGAGTGCTTGCATTACTCCACTGCGTGCCTCATTACACGTCATATCCCCAGGAACATCGGTCAGACGTTTACGCCTCTCGGGTTTGTGATGCCCTGCCCTCGGGTTCACTGCATACCCAACATTATATCTTTTTACTGGGGTAATTCGTGAATCGACTTTTTCTTAACTGATACATTTTCAGTTGGCATCTCCGACATGGAGACCAGAACCTTGATGAGAAATCAGTGTTACATTTTATTGCATTCATTGGATCCTTTCGACGACATACTTGTACAAAGATATTGCACTAGTCATATTTGTCATACAATATACAATAATCTGAATGAATTTCGTATCATATGTACAACGTATAAAATACACTATAAATGTGGAAATCAGATGATAGCAAAATATATGTAATAATTTTAAATCTTTACTGTTTAAGAACAAAAAAAATAGGGCTAGCGAGACAATCTTCTTGCATTTAGTTACACAAAGTTAAAAATTGAGATTATATTGTTTCGACCACGATGCGGTGCGGAGACAGCGCACTAGGATCGAGCCATCGCACCGTCAAGGAACCCAAGCTGCAGAGGTTCGTATACGCGAATTCCAGCCGTCGTTCGACCCATATTCCTCGTACCCCCGCCGCGAGACGAGATAATCCCATCTCTCGTTACACGGAGAGATCGGTTAGACGAGGGTGTGGGCTGGGGATAGTTGGGGGGGGGGAGGGGGTCGCGGCAGATTGGTTGTCTCCTCGGAGGACGGAGACGAGGTCTCGGGCGTCGATCACGGGCGTAACGCAATCTGCGGCGCTGTCGTCGCGCGACGTGTCCTCGCCCGCATGACAAGCAGTCTGTCCCTGAACCCGGTTCAGCACGATCACCGCTAGCTCAGTGTGTTACCTCGTAAGAGTGTTCGAGTGCGGTAAAATCATAATTTTATATTTTTATGAAATATCGTTGATTTTGTAGACGATACTTGTGAGTGTAGTTTCCTCTTACAAAACAATTTTAGCTCTCATAGTTTTCTCGTAACGGTGCGTCAAAGTCAAAATTTGCTTGTTACGCTGCCATGCAAATTGTGAAAACCAATCAACCTATTTAAATGAAATAATTAAATGTGAACTTACATTACATGATTTATGCAATAAAACATTTAAAAAGCCACAATGACATATTTTGAATTTTTAAAAAAATCACAGGAATACAGAAATAATTTACAAAATTCCACCACTTAATTTTAATTATAAAATAATTTCCCGGGGTGTTTCTTAATGTTTTATTACGTATCCCATGGCATGTTATTTCACTGTGAATTATTTCAATTACATAAGTTAACTGGCTTTTACTATTTGCATGGCTGCAGAACATGCAAATTATGAATTTGACGCACGTTTGTGAGAGAACTATGCGAATGCGAGATAAAATTGTTCTGTAAGAGGAAATTGCACTCACAAGTATCGTCTACTAAACTAACACTATTTCATATAAATATAAAATTTTGGTTTTATCGCACTTAACGGCGCTCTACACCGAAAAATTCGCAATTGTATAACTGTGCCAAACACTGTTCCAACTCTTAACACATTAAATTAATAGTAGTTTTCTACAAACAAAATATTTTTCCGTTCCATATTTTTTTGTACAAGCACTTGTTAAAGTAGCGATTTGACTATTTTCGCTACTCACCCAAAACAAAAACTATGCAAACTATATGAATGAAACAATTTAGAGTGAAAGTATGTTATTAAATTACAGAATGACACGTGTTTTATTCCACATAAACATTATTATTATTTTTTTTAAATACGGGTGATTAAATATATGTGAAAATTTAGGTACAGTCATGAATTTACTAAACAAAAAAAACTGTTTTACGTGAAATTACAAAGGTGTCATTTGTAACTTAATACATTTAATTTAACTCTAAATTATTTTATTCGTGTCGTTTCAATAATTTTTACTTTGGGTAAGTAGCGAAAATAATCTAATTACTACGTAGACATGCTTGTATGAAAACTATGGAACGAAAAATATTTCATCTGTGAGAATTTACTAATAATGTAACGTGTTGGAGTAGGCCAGTGTATGGTACACTTACAAAATTACGAATTTTTCGGTGCAGAGCAGCCTTAAGGGCACCGCCTACCAGTGTGTCAGAGGCACGAAAGTGACGGAGACATAAGAGCGACATTGAAGCGCGCATCAAGTGTTGCATCGCCTCAACGAGCCAAGCGCTGAGCTAGCGTGCAACGTTCCTGCCGAACTGTTTTTCCTATGGGACATTTAGCAGTGACCATATAATTTTGCTGGTGGAATGTCTGTAGCAAAGTTCAAAGCACGTCACAAGCTTGAGTTTCACATACATCCAAATAATACATTTGAAGTGCGACAGTCTGAAACGGCCGTCTTTAGTCATGTTGGAAGGCTTACAAAAACTGTTTTTAATGAACATGGTGTTTTAACAATGAGATTCCGACCTTGTCTGAAGTGTGTATTTTATTTCTTACGTTGTTGGCTCAAGGAGCACACGTGGAATACTTTCGTTGAAAAAAACTGTTTACGAAAACACTGCGACGCATTCGAACCACGTGGTAGCAGGCATCCTTAAGGTGCCCGCCTACTGGCCGTGTGCTTGTGTGAGTGGGGCACGCGATGTTGACCGGCTCATCTGGTGCGGTATCGCCTCCAGCGAAAGACACCGACACGGCGTGCAACGGTATCGTAGATCACTCGCCTGACACAGTGAATACCCATATTTTAATTGGGGAAAGTTTTAAGTAAAGTCCAATACATCTTACTGTCGTAGTTTCACACGAATCCTTCCAGAAGTTCATTAGATGAAATTGGTTGAAAAATATGTTTTCAACCATTTTAAGGGGTTTCGAAATTATGTTTTAATTCAACGTGATGTTTTGTAACTACCATTTCAACATCGCTTGAAGTGTTTGTTCTTTTCGCAAAAGCACACATTAGATAATCATTATAAGTTTTGTAGGAAAATAAAGAGTTCTGCTAGCACGTGGCAACGATGTTTACAAGGCAGGCGACATCCTTAAGACCATTAGCCATCATTCATACTGTTTTCATAGTAATTGTTTTTTTTATTCGTAAACGATAGCAGTTACAGAAAACTGTTGGACATATTTGTTAAAATTTGTTATTAACATGTAGTCTAATTTTTTTCAAGATAAATATTATGTAGGTTTGACTAATAAGATCATCAATGAGCGTTTCCTTAATTGCATATTCGCATAAAAAGATTGTGTATTTTTTCTAGAAAATATTAGTTAATTGTTTTTATTTTTTTTACAAAACTATAAAACAGTTTTCCGATATCTGCTCTCGTTTAGGATTTAAGAAGCTACTATCGTAAAATCATTGCCTTAAAAGTGTGCTGAGATATATAAATGCTAAAGAATACACTTTAGAATTGACACATTTTTAAGGACAATACAGAAAACCCACAAAACGAAAACCCTAGATAATGATATTAGCCAATTTTATGAGTAAAAATTTACCCGGAATGATACAGCGTGATCCCTTGTACCGCAATTAAATGTACGAGATTTCGGCGTCAGCTATGTTCTTCTGAAGTACGTCACTCCAGAAAAATGTAGCTCAGAAAGTTGGTAAAACCTACTAAGGCTGCTTTTATTTGGCAAATTGGCTTCGATAAACCTACAATTTTAAACCGATGAGTTAAGCGTTGAGTTATGAGCTGTGCCCTCATAATTTAAGAATATTAAACGTGACTGTGTTTTGTATGGTTTTCATTATTTGATTTACGAAAGATCTACGCAAATTGCTTTATTTTATTTATTCAGATTATTTACACATCTGTAATTTAAGAAACAGCTTGACGTGCCGTGCTGAATATCTCGTCTAGTCCTTATGATTCTAGATTTTAGTATCATTTATTTTGCAATATGGCAATACAAACGTACCTTACCACCTAACTAGTGCACATTTAATATGAACAAGAAAAGATTTATTTAATACATCAAATAATAAGATTAGAATAATATATATTTTAATACTTAAATAAATCAAATAAAACGTAATAACAATTAAGAACTGAAGTCTAGAATCATAAGGAATAGAAGAGATATTCAGCATGGCGAGTTAAGCTGTTTCTTAAAGTGTAGATATGTAAATAATTTGAATAAATAAAATGAAGCAAATGTGTGTACACTACTACTCGTAAATATAATTGACAATGTGTGTAATTAACTTAGCAAGTAAATATATTACGACACGCTATCACACATAAATTAACCAATAAAAGTAGTTTCAGAAATATTTAGTACCCGGTGAGTGAGTGCTGACATCTTGAATATCGCCAGTAATAAACCAGAATTACTTTTGCAGCAATATATTTCAATTAACGTCATGATTAACTTAAATTTTCGACTATATATAAATTTTGTTTCGGGCTAATATAATAAACTAAACCTGCAGTGCCTAGAAGACGCCACACGATTTAAATGCATTGCAGTGAGTGTGAAAACTTTTCGCAAAGCATATTATGTGTGCTAATTTACGAATGCTGAATGTCACCGTCTAGATACAGCCAACGTTTGACTCACTGCATCCGAAGCCATCCATTACAGCTAGGAACATGCAGAACTCGCGTTATTTTCTGCCATCAGGCTAGACTCCAAACGTCTTCCATTGGCCGACAATGACGTGGTGTGTCGTGGAGAATGCTTGTGTCTTATAATTAAATGTTCCACGGTAGAATGACCAGTCTCATGTAAAGCAGTCACACATGTAACTGACATGACATAGAGGTTTGTGACCAATGGAATCAGGTTGTGATCTGGTATATGCTGTGCGTTGAAGTCGAGTCTGTCACCAGATAATCACACAAATATTACAGGTCTCTAATCATAGCTAAAAACTGCCTTTTTAGCCTGCAGCATATTAAAATGTAAACCCTACTAATCAGATAAAAGAGAAATCAGGTCAAGCACGGCTCTGAAGTTTGTACACATGCGAGACAAAACAAGTACGGCAACTGCTTAAAGTTCCTAATTTTGAACTGCTTGACTGAATGAATGAACGCTAGTGCAAGGCTTGCCGAGTAGCAGCAATGCGGCATCTCTATCATTACTACAGGTAGGCGACAGCTTCAAAATTCATATATTTGTCGTCGCCTTAGCTACTGCAACATCAGAAACTTTTTGCCTACATGAGATACACTGGACAGTGGACTACTCTTACCCTTACTAAGGTTAATTCTACTATAGGTTAGAAAGAAAATACGTTTTCTAATGGGAGAGCTTGGCACAGGAAAAATTTCTGCCACTAGTTTCGCTTCAATCGCTAAATGACCAAATAAATAGGAAACCATAGTATTAGTAAATGTAAATAAACTTGGAAATTTTATTAGCCTTTCAATTTAGTTTTAAAGGGAAAAGAAACCAATTTCGCGTTTTAAATTATCAACTTAACGTAACTTAAAATTAAGGAAAGCTCTGTGATTGGTCAATTTGGTGCATTAGCGATACCAGCGCTCAAGTGGCAGAAATTTTCCCTGTGCCAAACTTATAACATTGATCTTTCTAACCTGTAGTAGAATTAACCTTACCCTTACCAACGTTAGCTTCAGTTTGAGTCACCGAACGAGGTGGCGTAACGGTAACACTTTGGAATCGTATTCGAAGGACCCGGGTTCGATCTGCGGTTCAGGCCATCCTGATTTCGGTTTTCCATGATTTCCGAAATCGCTCTATGCAAATGCTGATATTATTCCTTAAGGGCGCGGTCTACAGCAATTTTCATCACCATGTTTTATTTTTATATTTGTACCAGATATATGTTTTTTCTATTTTCAGACACAAAATTTGACTAAATTTGGCTCTTATAAAAATATTTTACCTTGCATTGTTTTTGCGTAATGGCTTGTTTAAGCCAAAATTTGCATGTTTCCGTTTTAAGGAGGACACTAAAACCAACCCACTCACCAGACTGAAAACTTACACCGTGAATATCGATGTTGTAGGCTACAAGTTCAGATATATGTTAAACGTTTGACTTTTAACAAGCCATTACGCGAAAACTATGAGAGATAAAACAGTTTCATAAGAGGAAAATTTAGTCACATATTGTGTCTAAAATAATAAAAATAGTATCTGCTACAAATAAAAAATGAAATGGTCATGAAAATTGCTGTACATCACGCCCTTAAGGCGACCGCTTGGCTGGTGCTCGAACTGCGTGCAACGTGTTCGGTTTACGTTTTTCTCAGAGACCAGTAAACGTGCGTCCATAATGCTTATCAACGAAAATAAATCACACTTCAGACAACTTGTAAATGTGATTTTCAAGACACCACGCACATTGGAAGTATTATTTATAGCCTTCAAACATGGCTAAAATCAACTTTTTTACACGGTTGTGTGTCATATTATATATATGTACGGATTTGTTTGAAATTGAGGTATACAAGTATACTGGACTTTGCTACAGTGACGCGTTCAATAAAATGATAGGGTCACCGCTTAAATTCTCTCAGGAAAAACGTTACGGCGTGAATACTGCGGTGGTCGTAGAGGCGATATCACAATACATGTGCCGGCCGACATCGCTCGTAGCGCCTCATCGATTTTCGCTTCACACACACAAACATACCCTTCACAAGACGGCCGCCTTAAGAAAGGCCATGTATGTATCGTCTCCCAGCTCCTGTCATTGTAATACGTTGTGTGTTACAGCGTCTAACGACCTCGCTGTCAACGAGATGTAAAGCCAGCTTACCTTACATTCACGGAAGTGTTAACCACTGTTTACGTTGGAACGTCCGCAGCAGTAACGCACTGGGAATTTTACCCCAGAAGGTTGGCAATAGATTGCTTAGTTAACCGAGTGAGGGAAGCCTATATTCTAGCTGGGCGTGTCCTCGCCTCGAGCGTTGTGGTGACTCAGAGTGGCGCGTGGCCACCCCACGCCGTTAACGACAGGGCCAGGGGGTAGCAGGGGGTGGGCAGAGGTCTCCAGGGCTAACGAGCGACGAGGGTCGTGGGGTTAATTTCTTCACGTGCCGCGCATCGAGCGGGTGGTTACGGCGGCCGGCAGGGTCGGCGTAGCGAGACCGCATCCGGCCCATCGAAAGATGACTCATAACACCGTTTTCATCAACAGTGTTCCATTTTTTTTTTATAATTGTTACTTTGCGTGGGCTGCAATACTTAAGGTTGGTTCACAATTAAAAAAAAAAAAACATGAGCCCAAACATACAACATAACAGCAGAAACTATACATGACCAGACGCATTGTGCAAAATTAGTTCACAATTGGGTCCTTACTGTTATGTTTAGCCAATTACATGTTTTAGACGAATCTGAAATATTCCTTGCTGTATAAAACTAACCAAAGGCCATTGAAACATATTTGAAGTGGAATCGTATTTGGAGATAAAAAGAAATACACAAAATAACGTTCCTATAAACTGCACAGCGTGAAACATTTTTTATAACAAAGAAATATAGTTTTTAACATTAAAATTTCTTTTGTAGCTTTGTTTTGCTCTCGTGTATGTTTGTAGGTTAAACAAACATGGCGGACATTCACAAACTCCTTTGCTGTGATTGGTTGCTGTCCTATGCGTACGCACAAGAAATAAAATATGACCATTTTCAATGTCAGCATCTATACGCACACGAGACCACTTTTTCGGTGTTATGAATCGATAGGTAAGAATACATAGAGATTAGTTCTTGTGCGAACGATCTATGTTCTATGCTTACTGTTATGTTATATATTGTGAACCTACCGTTATACTGTCTATAGTCTCTTATGTAAACTGCCAACAGTAAAATAAAGTACGTTTGAAGACTGTATTGTTGACAAAAGAAATTAAATATATATACTTTATTATGGTCTATCATGTAAGATCTCAAATGTGAAAGATTATTTTCTACATTATTTATCTTTATGCAAGAGTTTGTCAAGTGTTGTGTACGACACGTGTAAAAATGTAGCATCCAATTTACAAAAAGTACTTAATGAAATTACGAGAATGTTATGCTACACAAATTTAGAAAGAAAATATTTTTCATTACGCGTACTATGTTAATGGGCATCTAATAATGCTTGTTTAGGACTAGAGTATGCGTTTAAAAGAACATATTTATGGAAGTTCATTGCATGGTTCGCATGTAGATATTTAGTTTAAATTTTGTAATAAAATAAAAAAAAACATTTATCTTTGATTGAAAGCATTTGAAATGTTACATCCCAAAAATATTTTTACAGGGTTACTGTGATTTAAAGAAACGCTTGTGTTAAATTTTAACATAGTATTATTTTATTTTCTTATTTGTATTCACACAATTTTATTGTAAAATTTTCCTAATTGTATTCGAAAACAATACGGTAATTATTTTTTGCAAATAATTTTGCAGTTTAATCTAGTTTTGTATTGGTGTAAAGTCACAAATTTGTGGAGAATAAATTTTTGGCAGTCGGGTTTTCCTACCAGAATGGCAGTTTCTGTGTACTGACTTATTACTGACGTGCATTTTATGACGAAAGTGGTCAAAGCGTATAGATGCTGTTTATTTTTTTATTCACGATAATTTCGCTGTAAAATATTTTAAGTTCTACAACGATGGACAGCATTCTTGTATCTTCATTATTAAGTCATAAAATTATAGGATGTGTCTTCGAAAGAAATTTGCAGTGAGAGTAAATGATACAGTCGAATATTGTGTATATGCGCCGTTGCAGTGTTATGCCGTCTCGGAAAACCACGAGTGATATAAAGATAAAGAACGGAGAGTTTGGCAGTACATAAACATACATAAGAGAAAACAATATAAGATAATTCCTATAAATCACAAAAATTAATTAAACATAAATACATAAAACAAAAACTTAACGAACGAACAAATTAAACTGAGAAACTCAGGAAGTCATAGTAAGACAGTGTAGACAAATAACATTTGCATGAGTCTAAGTGTCCTTTTCCATAACAGTTTCCAGCACATGTAACCACGTGTTGGTACCTGCATATCCAAATTTTTGTAGTGTAACATTGACAGCAGTAATAAAAACACCACTTCTATCATGTTAGGTGCGATTTGCACTGTGGTCTTAGTAAGACTGGGTTCGTTATGGCAACGAAGATTTCTATTTTAAAAATTTGCTTTCGTGTTTTGCCACTGACCACAGAAGTTCGACCAAAACGTGGGCGGTTTTATTTCTGCATGTGGCTACATTTGCACTATTGTCTTCTTCGCCTGTGGCGGGACTTAAGTTATATGGGACACATACCACGATTGGCCGGACGAGATGTGTGGTTGCCACAACATACACCTGCCGACGCCGAATGTTCTGAGCTGTCAGTCAGGTGTTTTAATCCGAAAATCCCATGTTTGTACAATAAACAAATTTTTTTCCCATTTGCAAGAAAATACTTTAAAACTCAGTTGCTAAGGACATTCTTCGTAAAAATTACAAAAGTTGTTCTTTGAAAATTTGAGGTATATGTCTGTAACTATACTTGTAAACAGTAAATATGACATTTATACTATTTTATTTATTCCATTTATGAAAATCAACTTATGGAGAAAGTGACAGAAGCATACCGTGCTAAAATATTATTTGGAGTAAATATTAGTACACGCATCGTTAAGAGCCGAATTTTCGCCCTTCACAATGTTAATCGCGCATCTTATTATTAAACGAACTCTCTTGCTTGCTACAATTTTTATAGATTTAGTTATTAAACTTTCTTTACTTTTTCGAGCCTCGTTTATATGCATATTCAATTTTACAGCAAACTATATACCGAGGCCATAAATTGTACATAACTAAACCATTTCCCACAAACCCGTGATTTTGGTTGACTGCTAAGAATGTCTAAGTATTTTCTTTGAAATTTCACAAATAAATAATTTGAGCTTGTACAAAGGTTTGTACAGGCACAAATAAATTCCTTTAAGTTAAACAAAAAAATTTAACGGATGTACAGGGTTCTGCATTACCCCTGCAGATCAGTAGCTGTGTCGATCAGCTACAAGACGGACGAAGGGCGTCCTTTGGAGCTGGAAGGGCAGCTAAGACGTCCCTCGAGAAATACGTGAGAAAACGACCTGTGTTGTAAACAAGGTACCGCCTCTCCCTGTTAGAGCACAACATTCGTTCACGTACATGGCCAGCAAGGCTTGGAATGACCTACCGGGAGATTTAAGAAATCTTTCGCACCACACTTTCAGGGAGAAATATAAGTCCTTTCTGCTACAGAACCAGTTACAATAAACAATGATTACAAAAGCCCATACAACTTTTTTTCTTGACATTTTTATTTTTATGTTTTTTCCCCCTTATTTTTAGTTTAATATTTGTCTGTTTTACTCAAAATATTGCCATTTTAGTAATTATTTGTTCAATGTAATGTTACAATTATACTTTAAAACCTTTTAATGCTTACAATCATGAGTTTAATGCAATTATTTTGTAATAATATTGTAATATTCATAATTAATATTTGTTCATTAGTGTGAATAGTTTCAACTACGTACCAATTGTAAACCAGCCTTAGGCTGAATTTGTACGTTATAAAATAAATAAATTAATTAATTAACATTTAAAAACACCCCCACCTCGCCCGAGAGTGTCTATGGGAAGAATTATTTGTTTATAGAGTTTTTCGGAATTTAAAGCGTATTTGCTGACGAACATTAACATATTTTATGAGTTTTAGGAGGACATTAAAATAAGGGAAGTTTTGCTTTTATGGTTCTCCTATCGAATGTAATTGAAAAATTGTGACATTATTATTTTTGTATTAAAATTAAAAAATAATTCGAATATATTTTTTTATTCTTTGCGTATTAGGTTGCCCATTTTTTAGTTTCTGCGGTTAACCTCTCGCATTTGTAAACTGAAGAATGTATTCTGCAAGAATGGAATCTAGGTACGTTTTTAGTCACAGATGTAATAATGACCTATAGCCTATACAGAAAAACTGTATATGTTATTCGTCTTGCATTGTACAGTAAAATTTAATACAAAGAAACATGACGATAATATAAACTCATTCCCTATATTCTTTAAAATTATTACAAGTTCTTTAATGACAAGCCATGGGTTGATAGACACATTTAATGTTTTAGAAGTATTATTAAGAAGTTACATGTTCAATTCAAGGATTGGAGATCTCGATCTGAATATATAGACTTAATAAAATTTCTGTCATATTTGGCACTCAAGAAAGCATTTCAGCTATAAGGAAAAATAATTAAATACATATTATTTCTCACAAGTTAACTAACGTTTCCTTTCCCTCGTTATTATTTGCGAGACTAATATGTCTCGTATGGTAAAACTTTCGGAGGAATTCTGACATAGGCCTAGACTGCATTTTATACAATTATATAAGAAATGATGATTGGAAAGTAACTACATATTAGTTGGCGAATTCAGCACTGTAACTTACGGTTATATCGTATAACTATGTGTTTCGTTCTTCATATAAAATTTGTTTCAGTTAATTTAGAGACATACTACTTAGAGCTTTATAATTTTCTAACCGTCTCGTATCACCTGGGCGGTAAATACTAATAAATCTAAGTGAATTATAAGAAATTTGTATGAGATTTCATAATGTGACAGCAGTAATTTTTTCTACAAAAATATAAATAAAACAGCACAACTTCAAGGAAAGGTTTTCACTGTACAGGTACATCGACTTTCTCAAACTATTTGAAACCGTTCATTAGCTGTAACAGCATTTTCCTGCTATCACTAAGCTTTCTTTCTTACATTGTCAACGATTCCAACTTCGGAAGAACATCTGCTTCTTCGCCATATAACAAACGACACTCTTAATGCTCTACACTAAACTGTTAGCTAAGGCTCAACTCACAATACGTGCATAAGGAAAGAAAGGACAGTTAAGGGAGAGAGAAATATTTTACGTTCAACGAAACAGTATACACGACGTGTAAAATAATTATGACTTTTAGAAAAAAAAAATTATTAAAGTGGAATCATCTTCTGTCAACTTATTGGAAGAGAAAAAACAAGAAATACATTTAGCAGACAAACTTAAGTACGCGTGGCATTCATTATACCTACGGGACGTATTACCAGCAATAGCATCGAAAACTCATAGGAATTATGATACAAAAATGCATAAATTTCGTTCTGTTCTCCATAAGTTTTACCTGTGAGGCTAACAGTTTGAAATATGTCAGTCAGTGCTGAAGTGTGGCCGCTTTTAAAAGGAAGCCATCTTAGGAACATCACTGAAAAAAAATCTTGTGGAATGTCTTCACTGGCAAATTATCTTGTAATAAACAATGAGTAATTTCCAGTGACCGTAATATTTTAGTGGTGACAGTAAATAGTTTTCTTGGTAACCACAAAATAAATTTTGCTGGGTGAATACGCACAAATAATTTTGCAGCTACCATAATAAATGTTTCCGTTTATACGCTTTGACAACGCGGCACTAACATGTATGCAGGACTCAACAAATACGGCGTTTTCCTGTGTGACTGAAGTTTTGCAACTGAAGAATGCAATGCTCGAGTCTTGCAAGCCACTAGCTAAACAGTGTGCCTGGCCTTACCAACGTAATAGTTGCACATACAATTCAGGACTTGTGTCTCACTATCGCTTTCTTTGGCACACGTTCACGTTTTGCCACTGATGTTACAAGATTCTGATTCCATTGATAGTATACATGTATTCGGTGCAAATGCAAAACCTCCAATGTCAAAACTTGCAACTTTTCATAAGGACTGGGAAAATAACGTCTAAAATAATTCATTGTCACATACTGGTTAGAGATGACGGTTTATCGCGGGAAAACTTGACTTTTTGCTGAACTTCAACACACGTTCAGCTTATCAGAAGGTTACTGGCTTTAGCTTGTACGTGGAACTGTCACCATATTTGACTGAGCCAATAAGAATCCCGCTATTGTAATATTAGATGCATATTATTGACCTGCAGACATCGACGTTGTGTCAGAAGTAGCCTACGTCACCGAATCATATATGCTGCAAGAAACTACAGCGTTTCCAAGGCTATGTTGGCACAAAACACTTTCGCGACATACCATCATCTCTAATAATGGTTTAATTTCAATACCATCGGTAGATCAATTTTGTTGTATGTGAAACATGGATTTATTTGACATGTATGATTGGTTATTGCGTGATTTTTTCCGCTCATTTTCATCTATAAAACGTTATGGTATAAATTAAAAATACTACGTACAAGCCTCTAAATGTAAAGTTATATCTAAGTAATACTTGTTTCTGGTATCTTAGGAAATACGATTTCGCCTATACATGGCTTGTAATGTAGATCACTATAAAGGTGGATACAATTAAAATAAAGATTTTTTCCTTAACGATATAGTACTGGAATATAAAACGTTATTAGTTTGACAGTAATGACAGTCTTTACGTTTAAAGTTAAAAAAATTATGTGTGTATATTAAATTAAAAAACTATTTTTGTAATATCCTGCTGTACATGAATTAAGTTAGTAATTTCAACTAAGGATGTGCAGAACGCATTCCTTTGTTGAAAAAGATCGCTCGGAATAAAATAGATCCACGTTAAGTCCGCCCAGTATTGATGTGCAGCGCACAAATATCCACATTCTAATTCAGCTCGGCGTCTCTGTTAAAAAATGCATGCAGTTTTATTTAGTAACGTACGATGATTGGCGCGGACAAGCGACAATTTAGGGGGCCGACGACTCTCGTACCCGCCGCTCTGAATAGAACTGCCAGGCGCACAAGCAGGGTTGCCTGCCTCCACAGGGGCAGAACGTATCGATCCCGCGCGCGCACGCCACGCCCACCTGACTGGACCACGCCCCCTCTCCGCTCTACAGCCATCTTCACACGCCCGTGCCAAAGGTCACGCAAAGGTCGCGGTACATTACCCCCCCCCCCCATGGCCCCACCAAAACCCCACAACCCATTTTTCCAACGTGTCGTTGATTAAGCGGACAGTCCCAGCGCTGGAAGCTGCCGTAAAGCATAGCTGCCCCGCGGGCTGCTAATGCGATTAAGACCGGGGTTGCGTATTTTAAAGACCGCCATTCGCGCAGTATGTTTTACACGCTGGCTTGCTGGGGATAATGGAAGCTGATGGCTAGATATGACGCGCTCACTGTCTCTGTAACTGGGTCGGTGCAAATATCCTCCAAAGCCAGACTTGCAATGCAGCTAATCGAGCTCGGCTTCGTGTGTTCAGAAGCAAAGTTTCTCTTGCACGAAGTTTTATCCGTTAATCTCGAAGATGCATGTTTTTCTGTCACGGACAAAAAGCAATAATTCTGGTCGCATTACACATTAAAAAAAAGGAATTAATCATTTTCAGTTCTGTAATCACAAAAGTTTCAGAATTTTACCTTGGGGTAATTGTGTCCCAATTGTCTGATACAAAACTTGTGTAAAATTAATTACAGTAAATTCGTGTGTTAATCCTGCATTCTTGATCCCGGCTTTCTTTAATACACAGTGCGTCTGTTGTGTTTAGGCAACAAAATTTCTTCTCAGATAGTCTTTATTGTTTTAAGTTTATTTTAATTTATGACGCTTCTTTCAAGACAAGAGCTATGTTTTAATGGTAGGTTTACATTACGTGTAAAAATTTACAAGACTCCGTTTTATATGATAGCCGTTCGTTATTCTAAAACACTATTTTATTTTTTTTTAATTTAAAATTTTTCCGTTTGTATTCACGTCCAGTTGGATCTCTTGTAATAATGTTGTCATCATCGCCCTTGCACATTTTGGTTGCCAGTGTTCATAAACCTTGTTTAGTTGTTATATTGTCCATTTTATGTTTTTGTTTTGTCATTCTGTATACGACTGTGTTCCGTTCTGTAATTAATTTGTGCTACTTTTGGTTTAAATGTCTTTTTTTTTTGGATACGTATATATAATTTAATGGGATTTTATATATGATATAAGCCTATGTTTGTTAACAACAGCTAATATTGGCTCTTCTTTTCTTTTTGTTTTATTTTGAAGTTTCCTACAACTTGAAAACATTCGCCTGCAGTGGCGTATGTTTTAAGCCTGGTACACAGTATCATTTATTCTCTACTCAATACCTTACTTAATTCTCTTCATAACTGTCGATTGAGATTTCATAACAGAATTTCATGACAAAACGTCTGTGTTATGTACACACTATCACTGTTAGCTTGTATATTTTGGTACGTAAAGGATAATAATATATTTGTGATTTTGCTTGTACTATTCTATAAATTATAACTGTCATTCCTGAATATTATTTCACATTCAAGAAACGTGTGTAGTTGCCCAATAAGTGAAACCATATTGTACTATTTATGTTTTTGAAAAATACGACGATCGTGTTTTTAGTAAACAAGATGTATATTTCCATCTAAACTAAACATATTGACAATGCGCGGTGACCGAAACTGTACACTGCGTATGCTCGTGAACATACACTTCGATGAAAAATAGGACGGGTTCTATCTGTGAAATTCAGTACGGAATTTTCTCTGAAACCAGCGTAGTTGGGGTACACACTGTCGCAGTAGTACTTGCACTGAATTAATACGGAATTTGGTGCTGAATTTTGAATACGGTGTACCAGGATTTGTAGATCGTCCAGTTTATAACACTAAACAATTGTGAGAATCGTTATATCATTATAAAGATTAATGCACCTTTTAATTAAAATATGCTGAATATGCGAACATGTAACCTGATGAACTATTCTCGCCGGATTTAAGCAAGAATGTCACGATTTAAATTTAATTACCTTTAATATCGTTCAGTTTGTAGCAAAATATTTCTACTGGTTTAGATGCATGTGTTTAGTTTTATCTTTAATATAATTTGTAATAGTGATTGTGCTGGACAATGCTTGTTTGCAGCACGTGAATGCTGGACAGTAATGAAGCGAATCATACAAAGAGTATCGTTTACCATCTGAAATGATGCATGTTCATTTGTGAGTCACTGAGAGATTTTGGTCAGTGCTTAACATCTAGGTTGTTGGTGAGGGGTGACATGAGGAGAGTATGGAGCAGCGCCGGGATGAAGAGGTGGGAGAAACGGAAGATTTCCTAGAAAATCCTCCGACCTACGGCATCGTCCGGCAAGATTCCCACATACGAAAATCAGGACCGACGTCCGTCGTCGGGAATATAACCCGAATCGCCTTGGTCGGAGGCGAATGGTCTGACTATTCGGCCACCGCGTCCCCAATGCCCATTTGTATATTTGTAATGGCTTATGTCGAAAGTGTGATATGTTCTGTTTTCCTCGTTAAGGGGCCTCCCTTCCTACGCTTCAAATGCGTTGCAGGGAGGTACGGCAATTCTTTTTTTTTTTTACGAAATTATTTAACACACATTTTATTTCTATAACTACGAAAAGAATACACACGTTAAACTATGTAGCTAGAGTTTTAAAAATTCGGCACGTATACTAGAAGCGTTATTTTCGGGCCCCTCAGAATGGCCAAAAATGGATTCTCCAGACTGACATATCTGGAAAAATAGCAACCGGATTAGAAAAAAACAAGTATAGAAACAAGCATTAGACTTTGAGCTATGCAATTCACAAATAAAATAATGTGTTCACAGCTTAAAGCCGCATAGGAAAAAGGATAATAGTGAAGCACTGCACGCCAGCTGAGTATAGCTTGCACAGAGAGGCGATAATGCATTACATACGTCGGTTACTCGGTTAACGCACTTTTACCTCTCCTGCCTCACACACAAACGCAGCCTATGTAGGGACGCCCCTTAAACCTTTTATGTAAAATAATTATAAATTTTCTCCGTTGTATAAGGTAGAAAATTACAAGGAACAAATATGTTCAGCGGAAAATATTAGAGACTTAATACGACTTAAAAATAGGTATGAATCCTTACCACTTATACCAGTGCCCACCATGGGATTCTTACTATGCTTCAGCTTGTGAATAGCGCATATTATCAGCCTTTTTTCTATACAAGTCTCGTATTGACTGTATGAATTGTCGGTATGAATTGTCAGTATGAATTTGACAGTACTGTAAAAAAAAGTTAGTAATGTTACTCATCGTATGTATGGTAATATTCCCCAACCTTGAGAGGGAAATCTGATTTCCGAATATGTGTGGAAATTTCCGTAAGGTAGTGTATTCGCCACACAAACCACTCGGAAGTTTCGCTCGCGCGTTATGTCAAATTGTCCTAGAGGGCTGGCGCCAATATGTAATGAAAAATTACATTACCAGTTGAGTAACTTTCCTTGACACGTGTTGAGTAATTTTCCCTCACTTGTAGATGTAATTAGCTTCCATTACATGTAGAGTAAATTTACCTCAATTTTTTACAGTGTGTCTGCTAAAATTTAAGAATGCTGCCATCGATTTAAAGGGACAATATTTTACCATACGTGCTTTAACACTTCTATTTATAGATAAGCTTAGCTTACAAATTAGTTTTTACAGTGTAGGTTAGCTGTTCTCTGTTCACATGCCAAATAATCTGTGAAACAAAATAAAAGTTCACAAAAATAACAGTACATTTGAAACATAAATAAACACACGTGTATCGTTTTGCTGGATACGCAAACATCTGTAAAATCTATTGAGACCTCCACTATAGTGAATTATATTTCCAGTACTATTGTAGCGATTCTGTATTGTAGTACGTCAGGAGTGTTACTCACTAAACCCACTTACACCTCATGGACGCACTAATCAGTATTTATTACCAGCACTCAAGAGGAGTATATAGAGAATGTAATTTTCTGCGTTTGAAGTGTAGAAACATGAAAGTGATAAAGGCCGCTTTTCAAACTTACAGTTATCTTGGGTGGAAGCCATTGCCACAAAATGTTGCTGAGTTGCTTATCATCCATTGCCAAATAAGATAATATTAATAATAGCTTCTGCCATCGACATGTAACACACGTACAATTCCGGAATGAATTATAGTCGGTGTAACCAGAGGTACGACACGAAACCTAATAACATATAGAAGGATTACAAATGACGACTAAGCAACATACGCTCGCGATGTCCTACGTCCATAGAATGGCTAGGTTTGTAGTTTACTCTTATTGTAAGAATCGTCCAATGGCCACACTAACAGGCTCGATATAGAATCACGTCGCCTCTACACGTATTGCAATAAACTGGCGTACGTCGCTTTCGTTCCAAGCGCTTTCTCACGGAACTTAAAACGGTAACCGTACAGTTTTACTTGTGGACGGTATGAAGTAAAGGAAAACACATTCTTCTATCGACGTGTTTTAAAATCCAGGTTATACTTTTGGAGTTAAGGGCCCCGAAACCATGTTCTGAAATGGCCTTGAAAAATTTTTTTAGTTACAGAATTATAATATGAAGTGTGTTATTTTCGGAGGTACATTTATTTGTACAGAAAATAATATTTCGCGAGACCGAAAATCTGCTTGATAGCACCCACTATTCTGTATAAACTCAAGCCCTGACTATTTATCTGTTAGCTGGAATAACAAACCATAAATAGGGGCATGCAGAGTTCGCGTTATTTCCTGGCAGCATACTGGACTCCAAACGTCTCCCATTGGTCGACAATGACGTGGTGTGCCACGGAGAATGCTTGTGTCTTTATTAAGTGTTCCACGGTAGAATGACCAGCCTCCTGTAAAGCGGTCGCACATGTAACTGACTTCACATAGAGGCTTGTGACCAATGGAATCACAGACTGTGCTCTGGTATGTACAGTGCATTGAAGTCGTGTCTGTCACCAAATAATAACACGAATATTTCAGGTATCTTACCATAAATTACTAGGCAGGGACCTTTGTCTGAATAAGTTATACCAACGAATTCTAACATGCAGGTTATTAAACTCGCGAAACGACACAGTTAATACGTAATGTATATACTTACTCCTCTTAAACATTGAGCGCCTAGGAATTTGGAAACTAGATATGACAAGTGGCTGATCTGAGCTGCATGAGCCAACAATACGGCAGCACTGACGAACTCGCTAGAATAATTGAGAATTGTCTACGTACAGTCCACGGCCTTCCATGTTTGGAGCTATTGATATTTTTTTTTTGTGAAAAGAATGTTGTACAACTTGTTTCATTGTCCTACGTGGACATTTGAAGACGTGCTTCATGGTTACTGGCAAGCATGTGTTTGTGCAGTGCCGTCACCAATTTGACTGAGCTAATGAGAATAAGGTCACAGCGACACCACACATTCGTGATTTGCGGGTTGAATCCTTAGACAAGTGAGAGCTAAAACATCCAATCATTGACCGTGAATCAAAACAGCAGAAGTGCACAAAAGACACAGAAACAAGATGGTGCCAAATTATGTTCACCGAAATTCAGGGTCTCTATCCCTAAATATGTAGAAAACATCGCCATACCATCTCACTTACTAAAATTCTACAATACCTTACATTTTATAAACTAGGGACAGCAGTTCAGTCTTGTTAGAAATACTGTTTGAAAAGTTTCTATAACAATATGTTCTGTAGAAGAAATAATCTGTTCTATATAATGAGCAAAGAGTATCTTTCCATTACATAGCACATAGATATGGCCCTGTAGTTTTCGCGAAAAGATTTTTGCCCCACTTTGTTTCAGTGTCTTATGTGCACACCTGCAGTTCTGCTTCATGGCTATTGACAGTGTGATTTTGTGCAGAGTTGTTATTCATTTGACTGTGCCAATCAATACACGGATAACTGTCACACATCACGTCTGTGATTTGTGGGTTTAACCTCCACACGCTGGGTGTTACGGCATCCTATCACTGACCACATAGCAAAGATGCAGGTGTGCACGTAAGGCACTGAATCAAAGTGCTGTAAAATTCTCTTCGCGAAAATTACCGGACTCTACACATAGATAATCTACTGAACGTACTGCAGAAACATTCCAGACGGTACCGACAGCCAAGCTAGACATTTGTTCCTATTATATTTGCAGTATTGTACGTAAACAAAACCACACTTTTATTCCGGTGCATAATATGTTTGATAATGGCCACATCGCAAACCAAAACAAAACAAATGAACGAAATATTACGTGAACATAACTGAAAAATGAAAACATGATAAAATTCTGGAAAAGTCTATAAATTGTATTTTATTACACAGAAGGTATTTTTTTCAGACGTAATGTAGCAATTTTGTCTATAAGGGCATATTAAAAACGTTAAAATATGTACAACAGAACTAGTATAACGTGCCGAACAGAAATCATTTTTACACCGAAATGTTGCAATGTTGGTAGTGGAGTATGTAGCCTACTATATAACTGTCATGTCTACATCGCCAAAAATTTTCATGAAGCTTTTTACTCTCATACTTTGTCACGAAAGTGTTTTCGCAGCAAATTTTAGGTGAACAATCGTTAGCGACGATGGTATATCGCGAAAATATTCTGCGCTAACAAACTCTTGAAAACACTGTAGTTTCATCCAACATATATTATTCATAGAGGCACGATTATTTCGCGTATTAAACTGGTAGCAGCTTAGACTTCTCAGTCCTGTACAAACACTGGCTACAGTCGAATATTCATTGGCTTCTAACCGTGCACGCAGATACCACGTGTGTTAGCAACGATTTATTTACTTATTTATTACTGGTTTGCAGTCGTCAAATGTGTATCAGAACAACTGTCGTACGATCACAGTAATGACAGTGAAGTACACATCATTGACGTTCAACCTGACCTAGAATCAATTTGCGAAATACTCGTGCCTCTCATTATTCAGTGATATACTTCTGGCACAACGTAGCTGTCTCCAGACCAATAACAGGCATCAAATATTATGATATCGCATATCGGGATTCTACTTTGCTCAGTCAAATAGGGTAAGAGCTCCAAGAAAAGAGAAAGCCAATAATCTTCCAGTAAGCTGAGCGTGTGTTAGAATCCAGCAGACAGTCAAGTTTTCCCGCGATAAATCATCATCTCTAACAACCGTGCATTTATGCTGTAAAAGGTATCCGGTAGCTATTTGCTAGACAAGTTGGACTTCACAACTTGCTAAAAGGCAATCACGTCGTAAAGATTTCCGTAGACGTTGTAAACAACACCAATGAATAATCACCACAATGTGCGTCAAGATACCACACAACATAGAGACCTGCCTACCAGATATAAGTAACTAGAAGGTCTTGGAAAATTCGCGTGTTCTCTGACATGTAGACTGTCCACAACTCAGTATAGTTGGATCTCCTTGGTGGGAGGCGAGCGCTCTAGCCACTGCGGCAAATGCGACCTCATCCACAACACAAACCGTACATTCTTAAGGCCTACGCCTTTGGTTCCTACTATTTTTGCGATTATATATATTTTTAAACTTAGAAGAGAGCAAATATAAAAAATCTCTTTAGCAATTTTGTTTAAAATTGATTTTGCAGTGATAGCCAACTTTTTTTTAACAAGAAGTCATACTGTATGGTATCGACTAAAAACACAATTAATCAGAATTTGGTCAGTTACGTAATTAGCTAAAGCCATAGTATTTACAGCCTTGAAAAAAATCAGCCAATACGGAAAAGACGATTTTAAACAAAACTGCCCAACAGATTTTTTATATCTGTTCTCGTTTAGGCGTAAAAATTAATATCGATAAAAAAGTATAAAAAAGAGAACATGGCCCAAACCCTGTATTTATTTTATTTCTGAATATCTCTGCCCTATGAAGACTAGTGAGGATAAACATGAAGATATCGAGTATAAATGTAGACCACATAAATATCTTCCAATACGTACACGAAACGTGGAGACGTGGGAACATACGAATATCAGACAATTCTTTTTTATCCCTCTCGTGCGGCACAAAAAATGTTATTTGCAGAGTGCTCCTTAACCTTTGTGAAAATCTATTACGTGTCCTCCTTTGAGAATTGTATGTTTATTTTTGTTTGATTTCTTTCTGGTAGGTTTTTGTATCCACGAGTGCAGCGATGGCGCAGTGGTCAAACCACTCGCCTTCCACTAGGGCGATGCTGGTTCGGGCTCCGGTGGGGTTGCTACCGATTTTCGCGGACATTGTTATTGATCAGTGGGTTTCATCGAAGTGCTCCATTTCTAACCCCGGGCACAAAAAGAGGAGTGTTATAACTTTGGTGTCTCTGTGTGCGTACCTGTGTGTCCGTCTGTGGCATCGTAGCTCCTAAACGAATGGACCGATTTTGATGCGTTTGTTTTGTTAGAAAGCTGAACGTCATCGAGATGGTTCTTTGCTATGATTCAAGGAAATATGTTCAGCCGTTTAAAGATAATAATCTCTTTTCTAGTTTTTAACTATTTATTCCAGGAAGTGTTGCTTAGCAACGATGCACTGAATGCAGCTACATACTCGTTGTTTTCATTTTCATTGTAAACGATGAATCCTAGATACTTTCAACAAGGACATTTTCTTAACCACCGATGCAAACAGAGGGTGTTATAAGTTTAAATTGTATATATGTGTCTGTCTGTGGCACCGTAGCTCCTAACCGAATGGGCCGATTTTTTATGCAGTTTGATTTGTTTATAAGCTGCCGTGATCGAGATGGTTTTTAGCTTCAAGGAAATCTGTTCAGTCATTTGAAGATAATCATCTCTTTTCTAGTTTATTATTTAGTGAGTGTGAGCAATTCTGCTGGTCTGATCGATTTTAAATTAAGTATCTGGTGAGTAGTTTTTTTAAAATAAATATTTTAAATATTTGCGAGTTATTCCAGCATTGAATTTCTTCAGTGCTACGTATTAATGCCATATCACACTCACCCGTGTTCTAAATTTCTGTATTTACGAAATCGTTTCTGCGAAAATTGCACCCAGTATTTTTAACCTGCAGTTATGAACATTCAAGTCAATTTAAAGCACGTTTAAGTTGGGGCCACTGATTTTCGTAAAACGATTTTTGCCACAGCTCGTTTTAATGTCTTACGTGCACGTATGTAGTTCTGTCTCATAGTCATGATGTTTTAACTCTCGCTTGTCTTACGGTTCTACACACAACTCAGATACGTATGATACCATAATAACCTTATTCTTGTCGGTGCAGTCAAATTAATTCCTTTGCTCAAAGACATGCTGCCAATAACCATGAAGCAAATTTGCAGATGTGTACGTACGGCAAGTTGGTGACAATTATTTTAAACAAAAAATGTGTGGCTCTACAAACGCATGGATCTAAGAGCTTTAAGCAATCAATAGATAACTGAAAAATTTCTATTTTTTGTCCCTAATCTAGAATTCCAGTAACTGTAAGTTGGTGCCACTTTCGCAGTTGGCCCGTGACTTATTTGACACTTCCTGGAAGTCGCTTAGCCAGTAGTACAGATGCAACTATATGCAGGACCATATCACTACGTCATCGAGCAGCCGGTGAGCAGATAATGTCTGCTTGAATACACACATGTTCTTGGAAGCTAGCCTACACGTCAGTGAACCCGCGAATTCTCCCGTTCTCTAGAAATCAATAACGATCGAATACGTCTGCATAAAACACGCCGCCACGCCGTTTCGCTTCTGTACGCCTGCCTACTCTGTGATCTGACGCTAGTTATGAAAAGCCAACAGTTTTCGGTTGCTTCCCTTATCCCGCCTCTCTTCGTCAATCGAGCTACAGTTTTGTTCATTCAACGTCTGTCTCGCTCACGCCCCTTTTCACTGCTACTCGCCCTGCTCCTGACAGGCTGGCATTATCGTCTCGTTCCTCGCAGGCGTTTCACTTTGCCACGACTAGAACTTTCTGTAGACGCGGTGCCTATGTACAGTCTCTGCAAGAGCGAAAATTTCCCCCACACTTCATGTCGTATATCAGTTTGTTCAGAGAGCACGTGCTAGTGTGGCAAATAAGTCTAGAATTTCAGTCAGAGGAAATATACAACTTTCTGGCACTGTCAGAGAGCAGCGGGGGATGGAATTAAGGTTGTACGCCCGCTACGTTATTTCGTGACCTCTTGCATTCGCCATTCTTGTTTAAATCAGATTTTTTTAACAGGCAAAATCCCTGTCAGATAAGATGTATGGATTTTCCAATAAATCAGGGAATCGAGCGTGTGTGTGTTTTACATTGGTTTACACTTTGCATGTCAACAAGGTACAGTACAAATGTAATTGCTTAGTTCACTTTTTGGACCTAATATGGTGTGATGCCTGTCTGTGTACCATATTTGCTCGTGTTAGATAAATCATACTATTTCTGTTGTCAGTGACTACCTGTTGCAAAATAATGATGTCACCGAGGGCGCAACAATTTAAATAAAATACCCAAAGTCTTCACTGTATAACTGTCCTGAGATATGTACACTGAAACTATAGTTAACTTGAAAAATGGGATAAATTAAAAGTAATTTAATTTAAGTTTTATTCATTTCCTTTTGTTAGTTTACTCACCGCAAAAACCAAATCTTGTTATTAGAAACAGCAGTACTGAGCGTAACGTCTAGATTTAAAATTGAAAATAAGGGTTGTTACAAGTTCTAAAGAGTTAAAATTTTGAATCCAAATCATGTTTTAAGGACCAAAGACAACTCAATCGAGAGAGCTGGATATTATTTATCTTAAATATTTTAATATGTACCAAACTTTAATGCGAATATTTATTTAACTAGGAACATTTTTGCAGTCAAGTATAGTACAAGTGAGTCATATTTTCGGAGAATATAAGTACATATTACGTTTGCATAAAACATACGCCCCTAAAATAAATTTATACTATAAAAATGGATTAGACTATTCTATTTTATAACGTTTGAAAATACAACAAAAATTATTTACGTGTTTTACTAGTTTACAAAAAAAATGCTTTGACATAAGTTCATACGAGATAGATAGGAGGTAAGAAAAATCTCTAGGCAAGTAATATGCAAGAGCATTCTCTTGTGAGAGTATTACTTAACTGAGAAACGACTTAAAAATATATGGAACAACGGAGGAAAATTATTTTCTTATCTCTCATTGCTAGGGAATATTGACGTTAAATATTGACGTTACTTAATAATTGTTATTTTCGTGTCAGGAAAATCTATACACAACAGTTGAAACTACATTAAAAAACATGACGCAGAGTTTGATCGCACCATTGCCACGTTAAGTGCATTATGTGTACCTTGAAAGAGTTTATCTTCATTACAGGAGGATGAACACAAAATGGACATTGGAGCATGCGTTACATAGTACGATCTTCCCAACAATAACACTTTGTCAGCATCAATATAACTCCAGCCTGCTAAAGTCACTTTAGATCTGCCTACACCTGATCCCAGTCTGTTCAAGGATTTCCATGTTGTACAATATTTTTTGTAGCGCAAAGTTAAGCATTCAGCTACCACCATATTGGGAACCCTTGTTTACCATAGCTGTAGTCATGCATTTTGAGCTAATCCTGTCAGTTCCTGAGATGTTCGTGAGAAACCATTTCTAGAGTTGAGATTCTGAACGACGAGTACATGGTCATGTAGGGAATGAGAACTATCTCGTTTAATTCTTGTCCTCTCCGTGTTTTCTGCCATTTCTCACCGGATATAATGATAATGCGATCCTCGCAAGCGGATAAAGTTTGTCTACCCGAGTAGATTTTAAACATCCTGTCACCGACCGACGTGTCTCATTGAGGGCCACGTCCACCTTGGCATGGATGACTACCAAACTGGACATACATATTCTGGACGAAGTAGCAAACAGACTTTGCTAATGTCCGTATAGTTTGTGGTTGACTGCCCTATTATTACATTACCAGTTTTCGAAAAGGTTATCTCCGACTTTCTGTTTGCTGTTCATGCTGTGCTGCTGCATCTTGAACGTAAGAGCTTCGCCGAGCGTTTCTCCCAGGTGTTTTGAAGTGTCACAATACTCTAACTTAACACCTTAACGATATTATTTTCAGCTTCCGACATATCCTTGTTTGTTTTTCAGGTTGATGGCACGAACTTGTGTTTTTGCAGGGTTATGTCCGAGTTTATTTTCACTTCAACAGCTTGATAACACAATAATGTTAGTAAATAATGTTTTATGAAATTACTATTTTCATTTGAGTAGAGGAAATATAATTAATTTGCGACAATTACTGACCTTTAACGTCACAACAAAAATACTATTTTGAATGTAAAATACGTAAATAATTAATGTCAACAAAAGACAGGAAAAATATTTATTCACCCCAACCTGCTGTTGTATATTGTTATGTGATGAATATGTTTACCTCAACAAGAAACCACTAACGGTACTGCTCTTTATAGCCAAGAGCACAACATAGCGATAGAAATATTATTTTAGGAACGGAATCACAGATCCCCTTTGCTTAATCGCTTCCTTGTTTAGATAAATAAAATGGGATTAAATAATTTAAGTTTTCTAAGACATCTACATAAGTAAGAAAAAAAATTATTAGGTTCTGTAATTTTCTCTATTGGATTATGCTGACGAGAATTATTGGTAATAGGAATTCGACACACATATGTTTTACTTACTCAGAAACAAATAAAAGAAAACAATTTCTTTTAAATATAAATTAATGTCTCTTCACTAACTGAGTTTCGTCTTAAAGTGTATTGCAATAATGAGCGTTTATTATGCACATATATTTATTGGCAACACTATTCAAAGATTGGCTAGCGCATATTTAAACGGGATCGGAATGGGTAAGATACTGAATAAAATAAAGTTGGTAAATCAAATTTTCTAGTTTAGTTACAAACAGTGTCAAAATCATTATAAATGCGATATAAGTTATTGAACTTAGTTCCCATTAATTCAGATATATATTAATAGTTATTATTTAGTGCTGAATAACGCCGCCTACATTACATCCTTGGCGTGTGCATGGATAGGTATTTATATGCCAAAGGACATTTGACGGTGCTCAGCCATTTTTTATGACATCACTTTAGATTTTGTCTTGTACTGAGAAGGAGCGAATACTTCTACTAGAAAAAAGTGCAGGGAAAACGTAATTATTTCGAATAGTTTTTTTTGTAAAGAACATTCTCATTTCGTCATAATTTTAGAGTAATTAAAGAACGCCTTGATAGATCCTATAATGAGCACAGTCAGTGGTGGCATAGACTATGTACGTAGGTTCCACAGGTACTAAACTACACTGAATATACTTTAATGTGTATATCTCAGTGATTTGACTCGCGCCAGGGCTCAGTTGTAGGCGGCACCCTTAATATAATTTTAGTATACGAGTGGCTTAATATCTGTCTTTAATTTACAATTATTTATTTACTTATTTTTGTATTTGAAACGCCCCATTCGACACGTTTCATCTGCCTCCCTCTTTTTCTTTCTCAAGCACTCTCTCCAGTAAGTAGACTACTCTCATTGGCGCACAACTCTCGCATTGCTTCTACATCGTTCGTTTCCAGCTATCGTGGAGTCTTTATCGTCACGCATAGCCTAGACATAAGGGCGTGGTTCACATTAGTTTTCAACGTCTTTATTTATTTATATATTTGTACCAGATATATTTTTTCTTATTTTATACATAAATTGTGATTAAATCTTCCTCTAAGGAAATATTTGTATCTCTCATAGCTTTTGCGTAATGAGCAGTAAAGGTCAAAATTTGCACTTCACTGTACGCCACTAAAACCAACTGACATACCAAACTGACAAAATTTGCAGTGCAAAACAATGTTATAGGCTATGATTTCACATATATAAAACCGAACACTAAAATATTTTTGTATTTAATAAAACATACTGAATTTTGAAACGAAAATTTAAAAATTATCAACAACTTTTTAGAAATACAAAAATATATTTTTTGTTTTTATATGTCAAATCATAGCCTACAACATTGTTATATAGTGTGGATTTTTTTTCAGTTTGGTATGTCTGTTGGTTTTAGTGGCGTTCTTAAAACCGTAAAGTCCCAATTTTGACCTTTACGGCTCATTACGTAAAAAATATGAGAGATACAAAAAGTTCCTAAGAGGAAGATTTATTCACAATTTATGTATAAAGTAAGAAAAATATTTGGTACAAATATAAAAAAAATTTAGTACGTTGAAAACAGAAGTGAAACGCCCCCTTAAGGAGGCTGCCTGAGTGAACGTATTATGCACGTTAGAGGTCTAGAGGTGGGAAATCGGTTAGGAAAATACATCATGGGTATTACGCTTCCTCCTAGCCTCTAGGTGCAAGTAACTGAACTGGCATGCAGTTTTCTCGCCGACAACCTCGCTGCTACGAGACATTCAGCGGTCACCCTATCAATTTATAACGTATTATTAAAGATAAATGTGTATTATACACGCTTATATCTCGCAAACGATTCTGCGGCAAGATTTTTATACTTAAATAGAACCACAAAAACATCAGTATTTTTGCCAGCGTAAAAATAAACGTTAGCGATACATGAGGGACATGACATGTGCAACGTCCTCTGAGTGATATTCCTAAGCAGACATAACTTAGGCACACTGAGCAGTTCTCGAATAATATCATTATGGTCGGCGCTTTACACACCGGCAGGTGGCCTGGACAGGCTGCCACCTTAATGCCATGAATTCCTGTTTATGCTGTTGTGTGAGTTCAATATTTTAAATCGTGTTAGGAAGCAGATATCGCAAAACCTATACATTGAAATGTTGGAAATTGTTTGTACTACACAGCCAATTTTTTTAAAATATAAGTTTTTATAATTTTGCCTAGTTATTGACTTAATTAAATTTTCTTTAAGTTAATAACTAGCCAAAATTGTAACAATTTATGTTTAAAAAAAAATAGGCTCACAGTACAAACAATTTCCAACTTGTAACGGTTTTGCCATATTTGCCCGCTTTCAAAATTTAAAATATATAACTTTCTAAAATAGCACAAATAGGGAATCGTGGCCTTAAGGGCACGGTTTACCTCAGTTTTCAACGTCTTTTTTTTTATAACACTACCAGATATTTTTTTCTTACTTTAGACATACTTTTTGATTAAATCTTCCTCTTAGGACATTTTTGTATCTCTCATAGTTTTTGCGTAACGAGTAGTAAACGTCAAAATTTGCATTTTACGGTTTTATGTACGCTACTAAAACCAAATGACATACCCAACAGAAAAAAATCACAGTGCATAACAATTTTGTAGGCTATGTTTTGACATACATAAAAAACAAAACAAAATAAATTTTGTATTGTTATAACATTTTTGAATTTTTTATATTTTCATTTCGAAATTCAGCATTTTTTAATGATTTTTTTAAAATACATATAAGTCAAATCATAGTGTACAACATTGTTATACACTGTGACTTTTTCGGTTTGGTATGTTAGTTGGTATTAGTGGCGTGCATAAAAACATAAAGTGCAAATTTGGACGTTTACGACTCATTACGCAAAAAAACTGTGAGAGATAGCCTACACAAATTTCCTAAGAGAAAGATTTTATCACAATTAATATTAAGAGCCAAACAATGACTGCACCCGACCGTTCTTTGCTGTATCAATAGTGGTCAAGACACCGTCCAGATCGTTCCTCGCCTACCCAGTAGTGGGAGTGATAAAAGTGGCCTAATTCAGATGCTTCAAGTATCTAAGGCTACTCTCGTTACCCTTCTTGGGCCTGCTCGCACAAGGTCAGCTAATGTCGGCAACGTGCGTTTCCTGTCCACTAGCCAGCTGACCTCACAAGGGTGTAGGAAGGAATTAGCTCCTGGTGAATGGGGACGTGCGAAGAAGAAGTGCTGTCTCCTAATACTGCTTTCTTCTTACGCATGTTTGTTCTAAGCAGATTCATAACTACTGGACAATCGTTAAGTGCTAGTCGAACTTTAAGTGACACATTGGGTACTATTTGAGACCTCAAAAAATATATATCAAAAGCAACGTTGTGTATTTATTTATTTTTCCAGTATTCGGCACGGACTTTCCCAGCATTCTTGGCATTTTTTTTACATAGTTTCTTATAGATTTAATAGGCTTCTTTGGTGTTTGCTCTAGCGGGACTCTACACTGCTATCCCTTAAACATGTCCTTGTGTTCTGGCGTTGAACAACATATTTTTTTCAGGCGCTTGAATCTTTGTTAGCCTCATTATCAGTTGGCTTTTAGTCATCTGAAGATGAACTTTCCTAGAAACTTTGTCTCCCTTTGAAACTTACGCTCGCAATACGCTTATTATATACACTTTAGACATCCATAAAATATCAATTTACTCTTAATACCTTTGAGAAACTTATACAGTAGGTATCCATTCCACACGTTGAACAAAACTATGAAACTAACACGTTACGTCATCATAAGGCTTATCCGCAATACTGTTTACAGGCGCTGAGAAAATGAGGCCCTCCAAAGAGAGGTGTCAGTCGGCCCATGTATTCATCTGAACGGCAAGAGTCCATACTGTCCACCGTCCACGTCGTCCTCAAGAGGCAAAAAATATAGGCTATTTTATTAAACCTTGCTACGAGATCCATTATTCTCAACTTCAGCCGACAGAAGAATCAATCCGACATTTCATCTGGCTCTCGTAGTCTGTGGTTATTTAAGTGCATAGTGCTCTTAAGTGTTCGTGCCGACTCCAGTTCCAGCGTCCACAGTGGTTACGTGAGCGTAGGCGAATCTTATCACTTCCATAGCAGCCTCCAGCCTTTTACAAAGATGTCCTCAACACGGCCCTCATGTTCCTTGTGATTGATAAGTGAAGCCACTGAATTTTGGTGAACATCTGTACAAAATTGTTTCATTGCCTTACTTGCACGTCTGCAGCTCGACTTCATGATAATTGGCAGGGTGTCTTTGTGTATAGGCGTCCCTAATTTGACTATGCCAATTATACTAAGGTACTGCGACACCACGTGTATGTGATTTGCTGGTGGAACACCAATACAAGTGAGAGTTAAGACATCATATCACTGACCGTGCGAAAAATAAATGTAGTTGTGCATGAAAGACATTGAAACAAGTTGCAAAAAAAATTCTTATCACCAAAATTGAGTTGCTCTATTACATAAGTTACAAACACCAGATTCCGGAGAGTCGGTTCCTGCCTTGCTGAATATAATTACAACTTACGAACCCAAAACCTCTAACTAATTGCGTGGCGCTTCTGCGAATAGCGCGTCGAACATCCACGTCGATGAAGTAATCTGCGAAGACACCGATAGCGACGATGTCTCGTACCTTCTAGGCTTATCTTTCCAGTACCGGTAGATCAGCCTCACGACGTCCTGTCACGGCTCCTACAGTGACTCCCCAAGGCCAAGGGCTGATTAACTATCGCTATAGTGTTCGTGGTGGCCGAGTGATCAGATCACTCGCCTCCCACCAATGTTCGATTCCCGACGGGGTCGGTCCCCGGGCTTTCGCATGTGGGAATCATGCCGGACGATGCCGTTGGTCGGTGGGTTTTCCCGGGGATCTCCTGTTTCCCTCGCCCGTTCATTCCGGCGCTGCTCCATACTCACCTCATGTGACCCCTCACCAGCGCTGTGCTGAAAACCTCGATGTTCAGCGCTGACTAAAATCTCACTCGAACTATCGCTATATTATAGGTGCAGCGCAAAATTTGCACTTGCGTTGTGGTTGGTTGCGCGGTAGTGGAAATAAGTAGACAAGTCCGTACAAAATCGTTGTAAAATGCATCTATCAAACGCTTTAGAGCACGCCCACTCGCTGTGTTTGCACACACGGTGTCGAAAAAAAAAAAATACCAGGGTTGTTGTTGATTCCAGCTGTGACTAGAGGTGTAAGAACAATTTTTACTTACTCTGTAGCTGCACTGCGCTACTTCAGTGGACATATTTTGTAGTGCCATTGAAACGGGTTCCTGGCTGCTGTGTGCGACTCCACAGCTGGGCGTGACGGGTGTTGTCATAAATACTGGTAGCCGAAGTAAAGCTGCAAGCATATACCAAGCGTGGCATACAGTCCTTCAGGCAGGGATCCCAGGATACCTTATACGAGCCGCTCAGTAGAGATTCATCGCCTATTCAAGGTGCCGACGATTCCTACAAGGCGTTGGTAAATTGATCTCCTTGGTTCAGCAATACTGAACAGTTAATTAATAATTGTTATAATGTAACTCGCGGTCTGGACAAATGCTTTTTACTATCCTGTACCTCTCAGAGGGGTGACAATGAATAATGGTTTACGATGACTTGAAAAATCTCACCCGATGTTTTCTAACGTATTTCTAATGAACTTCCTTGGCTTTTGAATTAGAAATTTTTCCGGGTATTCAAATCTGACTTCAAGCCAACAAATAAAACTGAGAAGTAGCCTACATTTAAAACTTCCAGCAAGCTATATGCAGCGTATAAATCATATTTGTAAACTTGTCTCGAATATCTGTTACGGAGAGTAATATTGGTACTATTGTCGTTCGGTATTTAATTCCGTATACAAACTTATAAATTCCATAACTCTTATTGGTGGAAAATTGACTTATGTTGTTTCTCAGATGACTGATTCATCTGCTTTGCATTTTGTCTTATTGCTAGGAAGAGGTTTCCAAATTAAACGACCATCCAAAAACGGAGCGGTATTTATGACTCCCTTCTGTACTCTGTAATAGAGGAACTCTTTTTCACTACCGCTTTCTCTCGGCATCACCAATACGAAGAAGAGAAATAATTTTTAAGCTAATTTTAATTTTACTGTGGTCACACTCGCGGCTATTGCTGGCGTTGCTGGTTAAATCCCCTCGGCTAATACCAGAAGGTCTGCAGCGACGAGATTTGCGAATTTAATTAAACCTAATTGTCAACCTAAAAAAAGAAGGTATGCACGACCAAGCTTTTCCTAGTATTATATCCCGTAAACTTTCACGACTTGAACTGGCGATGCAGCCAAAATACGCTGCGGAGGGCTCGATAAACTCGCGTGACCCAGAGCATTAATTCCGCCCCTAGCCACGAACCGATGATGGCCGGAAGTTTAGCGACGAAGACGACGTTGGTTGTTCGACTCCACCCGAAGTGGTCGTAAGCGAAACTATACGACTTAACGACTATCTGAACACTTTTAGGGTTTTCCTGCACTTTATTTGCTAACGACATTCGTTGTCACGAATGATTTTTCTTCACAGAAAGTCTTGGTATCTATGTGCACGTCAGGAAACTAGCTTCAAACAAAAATTAAATCATTAATACATACTGTATATTTTACTATAGTATATTTACAAATATTTAACCATATTCTTCAGGCGGAAGAAGTACTTAATAACCCTAAATGTGGCAGGGCAGACAAATACTGCTTTCAAATGTTAGACGACCTAACATGGCCACTCGAGTACAGTACTGTTAACTTAATCCTACTACAGGTTAAAAAGAAACTGTGTTATACTATGGTAGAGTTTGGCATAGGAAAAAATTCTGCTGCTAATTGCATTGCTTCCACTAACGGGTCTAATAAACTAACATTTAACTAGGCTTGGCAAAGAGAGAAGTTGTGTATTTTTATTTGAAAGTAAAAACAAACTAACTTTGCTTTCAAATTATCAACTTCATGTAACTAAAACTGGCGTAAGTTCTGTGATTAGTCAGTTTACACGTCTTGCCCATACCAGCGCTCAATCAGGAGAAATTTTACCCTGTGCCAAACTTTTAATATTAATATTTCCAATCTGTAGTAAAATTAATCTCAATACTGCTTAAATACGAGAATTAAATACCTGTTAAGTGGAACATTTATATTAAATATTGTCATGCTGCCTTTTTTTCACAGTTTCTGTGATGTGGGACGGGTGTGTAAATTTCGAGACATCTGAAATATCTTTATTGCACCTCCATGTGCTAAAAAAATAAAGCTTTATGTAATAGCCGGAAACATAGTAACACACCGTTCAGTAATTTTTTTTTCGATGCACGTTGAATTTAAAATTTCTCCGCATACGTTCTAGGCACTGAACGCGGTTTTTGGTGCTATGAATAATTTTACACAAAATGGGAAATCCGTAATACGTTAAAGAGAGCAAAAATTTAAGAAAAAATTAAAAATTCATTCGATAAAGCGTTTTCATAATATGAAAGCAGTTCTTGTAAATACAGAACTTGTTTGACTTCTAAAATGAAATATTTTTTTAAGGTACTTTAATCGTATTAAATTAGTGAAAGAGTAAACGAAAAACTTTGTATGATTAAAAGCGTTTTCTGAGCGTTAGTGGGGATATGAGATGAGGATGGAACAGCGGTTGAATACAAGCGCAAGGGAAGTGGAAGTGCCCCAGTAAAACCCGCACCACGTTTCCCACCCGCGAAAATGGCGAGCGACTTCTCAGGGAACTGAGCAGAGATGGAAGTTTTGCGAGGTGAGAGGTCTGAACAGTACTAGAGGCTTGCAATTTCGCGTTGGATTCCATGTTCCTGTATGCTTATCGAACTTCTGCTGTCGGTCGGCCGGTTGTAAGGCGCAATTCAAATATATTTTCAACCAATAATTGGAGTCCCGGAATTTTCGCGAATTCATTTGAGGAGAGTAAGCAGTCAGTACAATGAAAGTCGTTCCTCAGAACTATAGGAAAAGTGGCTTGAGTAGCCATGACTGTAGGAGAAATAACAGTTAGTAGAAGTGACTGTAAGATAAATGACTTTTGGTCTACTGCCTGCAAGAACACTGCCTGGTGCTGAAGCTAGGCCATATACCTGCGCTGTAAAGTTAAACCATTTCCTGTGCAGTGACTGTAGGAGAAATTAGTGTAGGGAATGTGACTTTCTACGAAGTTAATTTTAGAATAAACGACGTTCATTGTACCACCTGGAAGTCTACTGACGTTAGGATAAATGACTGTTAGGACAACTGACAGGTAAAACATATTTTTAGGAGAAACGACTTTAGGAGTACTGCTGCATAGTATCAGTGGTCAACAGTTTAGCTTTGTTTACACGCTGAAGAATAGTAAGTGTCTCATACTGTGTATTGGTGAAAATTTCAGTTATTGTTTAGGAAGTTATTTTACAGTGTACGAAAAAAAACGTATAAAACGAAAAACCAGAGGCTACGTTTGCCATAGTTTCTGAAAACGCGACTTTCCTATTTACAGCAGCCCATGCACGTTGCTGTGTTAAACGTAATAAGAGGCAGCCTGCATCTCGACGAATAATAAACTTGTATTCCACGACGTGCCTAGTAGGCTTTATGGATTAGCAAATGGCGTGCGTATAAGCCTCTTCACAGTGCGTGACGTCATGCGAACACGAATCTGGCCCCGCAAAACGCTACCGCTGCTCGTTCGAACCAGGTTGCGAGTTATTTGATTTTTACTGCCCTGCCAGGACGTAATTGCTAGCTTGCTGTGTTTTTCTTGCAGCAACCGTCCTACTTTTTTATCTGCAGAGTTGTTTACTCAACAACTGCAAATTAACTCTTATAAAAAGAGACGTGAAAGTTTCGTAAATCCATTCGAGAAGGTGTTGTATTTCAAACTCTTTCACTCGTTCACAACACTCACGTTTGGGTTACCGTTAACGAAACGCTTATTTGAGGATTGTGAACCAATAGCAGACCTCAAAACATTCACTGACTCCCGTGCTACCTTGTCGGATGTACGACTACTCATGCATTACAGCATCAGCCAATGAACAGGCAGCTGAGGACAGACAGGGTTGTGGAATCCATCGATACGTGTCTCTACTTGCAAGTGACTCGTGAATTTACTTGTAGAATATTCGAACGCCAGTAATGAAATAATTTTCTCTGACTTTTGCTTTACGTCGATGGGTGCAAATAATTAAATGTTCCACAGTAGAAAGCCCAACCTCGTGTGAAGCGGTCACACATGTAACTAACTTCACATAGAGGCTTGTGACCAATGGAATTACAGGTTGTGCTATGGTATTTAAAGTGCATTGAAGTCTAGTCTGTCACCAGATAATTATGGGGATATTACAGTTCTCTAACCATACCTATTTTCTTAGCATTACAAGTATCGGAGTGCTATATTTAAAAATACTTTTTTTCAGTGTAGGCACAAATTTAGATTTAACTTATATAAAAGTAACGTTATCAATTTGAACGCAAATTGAATAATTTAAATTTCCGTAAAAGTCTTATTGCAAAACAAAATCTTATTTGTAAGGTATGTTACATGGATAAATGCATAAAACACTGAAACGTTGACCGTTACGTGTCACTTTCTAAAACTTTTACTGAAGGAAAATTTTTTATTTCGATGTGTTATATAAAAAATTAAAATACGAAATTTTTTGTTGCACGTGAACGTCACTAGATGTTGAATCTACAAGTTTAACGGTATTATGCAAAAAATAAGTAATTGAATTTACGCTGTTCGTATGAAATGCCGAACTTCTGGTAAAATTTAACTCGGCAGTGCGTGTGATGATTTCAGCGTACTGAGTATAATTACAGTGTCATACGAAAACCACCTTCCGTTGTCAATTGTGTTTAAAACGTTTATTACTAGGTAATTGAATAGTCACGTAGAGTATTAATAAATTAAGAATTTCGCTCAACGTAGTGAGAAAATAGCATGTTCTACGTACAACTACCAGAGATTTGCAAACCACGAACAAACGTATTACTTCGAACTGAAAACGTCGCACAATGTACAGCCAAATAAAATACCGAGTTTTTCTACTATCACGAGTCTTAATGTTACGAATTCCTTATGCAGTACTTAAAAAATCAAAACGTACATCTGTGGAACAAGAGTTTATTAGTACAACTAGGGCATTTTCACTAAATAAATCAAGTTAAGGATGCCTGTTGGCATATAACAGTCGACCAGATTCCATAACAATTGAATCCAGTGGTGCCGTCATGTATATTTATGCAGGGACGTTGATTGTGAACGCAAAGGTTCAGATTACTAAATTAAAAAAAAGTTTGCATGTTAAGGTTACATAACTTTCAAGACTGTATCGTTTAATGGACCAAATATGGTATACAGAAAACGATAATATGGTGATACCTTACATGTAGTATGTAAGTGAACTTTGAATAAAATACTGTAAAGAAATGTTTGTGCAGCAAGGTCCAAATAAGGCTTCATGTGATACGTTAGTTTTCTTAAACAGTTGGTTTATTCTTGCACTAACATTTTTTTTTTTTTGCTCGTTGTAACTTTTATGGAATTAGGAAGTTACAATTATTCTTCATTCGGACATCGATTAATTGCTCGTATTAATCAGAAGAAAAAAATAATAGTATTTTAACATTTTAATACTTCGATGTGCTATCATCTGGTGCACACTTATATTTTTATGTAACTATACTGGTGAAAAAGTTCTATACGAACTGGTTTTAGGTGACAACGCATGAACCACAGATTATCAGGAACGCTGATTACCACACCACATGAAACAGTATCATACACTGTAAATTATATAGAAATCGCAACGCGGACCAGTCTGCTGAATAGAGTAAGCATACACGTAAAATATGCGCGTTATGAAGAACTATTTTTTGTAGTGCATTTGTTTATTTCTGGTAGAAACTAGTGCAAATCAAGAGAAGAATTATTTTTTAATTATATTCAGACGAAAGTATCAATAATAGTTCCCCATTCAGTACTTTAAGAAGTTGAATATTAATGCTCACTATTAATTATGTTTTAGAGTAACACTTCAAAGGGTTTCAACTAGAAAATTGCTCTAGAATAATTGAAAATTGTGAACCTTTCGTACAAAATCACCTTGAAGTGAATCGACTGACTCGAGTAGAAAATAATAAAATCGAAGCTTTTCGGTTAAATGTCGTCTAATGGTATAATTTATTAAATGAGGCGACTGATAAAATATAACCGATACATTTCAAAATGTCAGTTTTGTTTAGTATCACTGGCATGTGACTTCAGTGCAAAAAAAAAGGTGTGTATGTGTGTGTAGAATTTGAGTCTGTAAGATACAATGTTGTTTCAACGGTATGATAGAGTTTCTTAGTTGTAACAATGTAATTTTAACTAACTGAATGAGGGTTAGTAAAATTGCTGTTTGTAACATTTCAGAATTTCGATTTAATTCACCTTTGTATGTTTACAGTTAGTATTTATTGACACATGGATCTTATTTGAGACTAGTTCTTGGTTACACGACGAGAGAAATCATAATAAGGACCTTCATACATGTTTTAGAAATAGATTTATTACTGACAAACCACTGACTATTCGTAATTACAAACATAAGTTTTTTTTAATGAGCGTACAAGGTGTGAAGTAACCTTACAAAAACTAAAGTAATTATATTACTGGATGTGTAATTCTGAATAACGCTTTGTTTTGGTTCAATAAATGTTTTGTGTTTAAACGAGAGAAACTTTTCGAATCGTATTTTGGAGGCATAAAAATACACATGGTCAATTGTTTTACCAAAACTAACTTTTCAATATTGGCGAATGTGAATCAGCTGACCGAAAGTTACTCACATATCTGTTGGTAGTTACCTGACATGAAATTAGTATTTCAATTAATTACTGATGTAAAAAATTTTCTTCCACGAAGATTATTCGACTGAATTATAGATAAACTTTCTGCCACATAGATTACCATCGACATTTAAATGATGTGTTGGTTGAACATGCCCGAGGCTGTATTGGAGGCACACCAATATTTGAAATATGTATTCACCTGCATACAACAGACACAAACTAAAATAAATAATCTGATTTAAAAATACCATTAAAATCTAATTAAAACTTACACTGCCTCGCAATAACGTATATTGATTCTCTTATCAAGTAATATTCGCTTGTTCATCGTGTATATTCCATCTCAAGTTTTAAGAGGTTTCTCAACAATACCTAAATTTAAATGACAGAATATCAAATTAAAAAAAATAGTCTTCAGATTTCTTGCATAATAAAAAGTCTAGATATCTAAATAACGTATAATTACAAATACAGCAGAAAGAAAATATCTTGCGTCGTACCTTTTCAGACGCCGTTTCCTCGTTTTATACCTTACAAAATGTATGACGTTAATTTTGTCATTTCTGTCGTTTGTATTTGGCTCCGTACATTTGTTTTGTAAATATATTTATGTGTATGGAACATATTAAGTAGCTGGACATAATTAAAACAAAAATAAAATATGTGATTTAGATGACGCCATTTACTGACCACGGAACACTTTTAACAACGTGCATCAGAACAAAAATAGAACGTATTTTATACTAATGTCTCCATGCGAACTTTGTATTGATCAAACGTGAGGGCAAAATAATGTGGTTGACTGTTGCTCGTCTTATTTATCAGTGGCTCATTTTTTATGGACTGTGCAGTGTACGTCGTCACGAAAGGCAAAAGCTGTCGAGCTCGTACAGTCTGGAACAAAAACGTCATTAGTCGTTCATGCGGCAACGTCGTGGGTCCATTAAGAAACTACATACTCATTACTCCGACAAAAGATTGCTGTATTCAAATATTCATGACTTCTTGACTTAACATTCTCGTGTCTTGAAAGTGTATTATCACTGGCCAACGTTCCGTGGAAAGAAACCAACAAAGCTCTTTCTGTGCCAGCGGTATTGTAGTATTTTATCGTCGCTGTAATAATCATAATAGATCGAGTGTTTTCTAGATCAAGTAAAGTGTATTTGAAAGTCCCTGGCTTAGAACTACATTTTCTTCATCCTCTGGACAAGCCTATAATTTGAAACTTAATGGTTTAATCATTACATATTTTTACAATTTAATGTAATAAAAATTATTTTTAACGGTTCAAGTTATATCGATAGTTCATTTGCTGTGGAAATAGTAATTGAGTTAATTCGGGCTTAATTTTTTTTTCATACGACGTCTATTAGTACTGGTACAATTAATATTTGTGCGTTAATTACTTACTAACTTTTAAATCGAAATGTTGTAATTTCAAAGGTGTTATAAATGATATCATGCGTGTTTATACGTAACACACACACATATACGTCCATAATAATATTTATGTGTGTTACTTATGAACACGTAATAAAAAACACACATATGTGTGTATGTATTTATGTATGTATTTATGTATGTATATATATATATATAACTATTATTATGATAAATATAATTTTAATATATCAATCACTTTATGAACAAACATTCCTTATGTTACTTAGTAATAATAAATTGTAGAGATACTTATTAAATATGAATTTATTATGTTGGTTATCGTGGAACAAATATTATCCCATAAAGAATGAAGTATAATATTAAAATTGTGGCAGTTATTATTATCTATTTATTAAAATGATTAGTGAGAATCAAATGTTTAAATTAATCACTTTTATGTATCGATCAACGTGATCGTTATAAATATATGCATGTTATGTGCGAGTTTCTACAGTGAAATGTTACAATATGTGATATATTGAAGAATAAAATCACAAATGTTTGCTGTGTGCGTAGATTGGGCTTTCTTAACATGGGGGGAGGGTAACTATTTAAAGGACAATACATTTAAGTGAGTTAGATTAAAATAAAATAAGAATAGTTTGGTTAAAATTACATATTTCGAAATTATGACTTTCGCTACCATACGGTGTTCTGCCTACCATGCGGTCAACCATCGACATTTAGAAGCTGTGTTGGTTGTAGATCCTGCAGGCGGTAATATTTTTTTTTAGCAGTGACTGTAAAAAACACTAACATTGGAGATAACATTAATAGTTCATGTCTTTTTTTTTTTTTTTTAGTTAAACAGCAGACTTTTTTATGTTTTAATTTCCATGCAGTGGTGCGTGGATTTTAAATATATTAAAAAGTATTGCACATTCTAGGGAATCCCAGATGTGCTCGTTTTCAGCATATTCTGGCCAGCTGTTATGCATTGTTCTATGGTTTAAGTGTTATGACAAGTACTAGTGCGTGAAATATATGTTAATAATACTGTTCTTATGTGCAAATATTTCGTCTATAATAATTCACATTTCCAAATATTTCTTATAACAAATGAGTTTCGTTAATTGTTCCATCACCGTAAATTATTACTATATTCCTCTAAAACAACCTTAAGAGTTTCGATAGGCCGTTAAAATTTTCTTGTGTGACTGAATATGTTCAAAAGGCAAGGAAACACTTATAATCATTTCAGTTTTATAGATATTGTGATTGTGCTTAAAATGTATCTTAATAAGTAAGGTAACGTTTTCTTCCCTAGCAATGAGATTAACTGTATTTATCAATATAAAAAAATTGTTAGATATATCGTAAAGTGTTTTCTGTATGAAGATAATTTTGTATAAATCATAATATAATTTGTAAATAAATTGTTTACATTTTTTATTCTTCAGCTGAAAATTACATTTATAAATGTAGCGATTTTTAATACTGTTACATTTTGGCTCTCTCAACACAAAACTATCAATAAACGAAATAAAATCACAAAACTAAGGTAAACTCAATTTACTTGATTTTCAAATAACTTGCATCCTTAAAAATAGTTTTCATTATAATGGGGTTTGTTTGAGATTATGTTCAACAAGCTATTATGTTTGATGACAAATAATTTAGTATATTGTTAGATTTCTTACACAACCAGTATTTCATATAACGGATTTTAAAACAATTTTTCTCCAGTGATAAATATGAAATAAATATTAATTAAAAAAATTAAATGCTGAATACGTTTTCCTGCAGAGTACCTATAATAATATTCACTGCTGTATATTGTTCATTATAAGGTGCCGTAATGTGGATTTAAATACTAAGTACCTTGATATTCTAAGAAACTGGAAAATGACGATGCATTGGTTCCTTTGGATATTATATTATGAGGTGAATTCAAATGTATTACCGAAACTTTTTTGGCTCGTGGTTTCTGGTAAACAATCATTTGGGTGGGGGATATAACGTATCAGTAGTTCATGCGCTTGTCATTACGTATTAATTATTAAGTTAATGAATCACATTTGTAGGGGCATAAATGTCACGAAAGTGCCTAAATTGCATTTCAGTTCCTAAATTTACTTCTTAATTACTAGGATCCGGTAGCTTTCACGAAAAGATTTTTGCAGCACTCTGTTTCAGTGCCTTACGTGCGCACCTGCATCTATGTGATTGGATGCCTTAACATACGACGTCTGGAGTGACACAGTCAAATGAATAATATCTCTGCACAAAAACACTCTGTCAATAATCATGACGTTGAACTGCAAGTGCGCACGTAAGACACTGGAGCAAAGTGGGGCAAAAATCTTTTTGCGGAAACTACCGGGCCCTATACCTCAGCTGTAGTAGCGCAATGATTCAAGTCACTGATTTTCGAGTTTCCTTATTTATATTTTTACGTGATAATATGGTTAGTAAATATTCGACGAACTAATGCTGACCGTGAATATGTTGTTGTGTTTTCATATTTCACTTTCGATACATTCCTAGATTTCAAAATAACGTTTTAGATACAAGCTCTTGCTGCTAATCGTGTAATCAAAATAACATTCGTTGATGGTTGTTGTCATAACTCAAGCTGTTCATACACATTTGCTTCTTCAGTGGCAACTGGTACTCGTTACGAGTATGAAAGGAATAGTGATTCAATTTCAAGTGCAGGTTTGACAACTTTATTTCCTAAATCTTATACGCACTTATCGAAAATCTTCTACAATTAATATATCATAACGTTACCTTAGTAGTAAAACCTCGTATCTCAATTTTGCATCCATTCAGAAAAAGGAGAGAAAAACTATTTAATTTTCCTCACACTGAGAAAAAATACATAATTTTATACAACATTATTATAAATGAAATTGTTATATCTACTTTTAACAAAATTTCTTTGTAAATACCTTATGATGGTTTAAAAGTGCTCAAATGTCCAATCTTCATAACACGGAGTTATGAACCATTTACGAAAAGAAAACACCTCGTTAACTGGGCATGCTAGCTCTCGTGTTAACGAAAGCCTGCAATCAAATTGTTGTTTAAATATGGCAGACAAATATTGTATACATTTGTCAAATATTATACCAAATTTGACAACAGTTGCAGTGATTCTACACTATTGATCTGAATGTCCTAAAAAAATTGAGGAATAAAATTAAAAACGCACAGGATCAAGCTAAACTGCAGACAAGTAACGCTAATTCGTGTAAACTTCAACAATAACATAAAATCTATTTCCCAAACTCACTTTGACTCACAACAAATATACAATATGTTTCTCGTGAATCAATCTTAGATGTTTTAAACATGAACACACATTTTCGCTGTACTGTTGTTTTGGTTATGTTCTGTGTTAACAATTCCGCCAGTGTGGTCAGCTAACCTCATGTTACCCTGCCCGAGAACACAGCCGAGAATGAATCGAATTGTCGGTCGAACAGGCTTAGATTACTTTCTGGACGCTAGCTAAGGAAACTTTGATCACTTTATGAACACCTAGTGCTAACATTTTACAGTAGCCGCCACGCTAAACGAGTAAATGCGTATTGAGTCGCCGATGTCTATAATTTTTTTTCACCGCTGTATCAAAAAATAAAATTCCGGAATATATATATATATATATATATATATATATATATATATATATATATATATATATATACATAAACACACATACATATATGTGTGTACACAGTATTTGTTTCTTGCTGTATGTATTAGTACTATCCAGAAACGGTCGTACACAAATTAACACACCACGCTGAATCCGGGCTACGAAAATGTTTTATGGAAAAAGGTTGTATGATAATATTTTGTGCGCACAATGTGGCAACATATCACGAGTAATTTCCCTCTTGCGCTACACTGATATCTAGGGACCCTTGATTTTCGCGAAAACAATTTTGCCTCACTTTGTTTTAGTACCTCACGTGGACATCTGCAGTTCTGCTTCGTGGCCAGTGACTGGATATTTTAACTGTCGCGAGCATAGGGATTCTAGCGGCAAATCACATACGTGTGGTGTTGTAGGAACGTTTTTGTAATTGGCTCTGCCAAATGAGATACGGCTCTTCACACAGACACGCTGCCACCCATGGAGCATAGTTGCAGTCGTGCGCGTAAGGCACTGAAGCAAACTGGGGCAAAATTGTTTTCGCGAAAAAACAGAATCCCTACTGATATCTTACTAGCGCTGTTCCGACCATCAAATTATGGGCTCTGGGTAAAATCCCGAACAGCGAAGACATGATTAACTCGACTTAACATAATAATACCTGGTCTTGTAGCACAAGAAGGGACTTTCTCCGTGCTATGTTGCCACATTACGCGCGAAAAATATCACCAGACAACATTTTGCCAGTAATATTTTCGTCACCAATTTAGCCCAAGATTCGCGTGGTTAGCTTTTTATTCGCCCGTTTCTGGACAGTCTGTGTATACAAGTGATGGGAATATACAAAAATGTTCCTTATTAATTTACCTACAAAAGACAACAATCGGAAAACCAAATTCAGAGGCAATATATGGATTTGTGAAGCGGCAGTCTAGTTACAAGACACGCGTTGTGTTAATCGCTGGCTAATTATCAATCCTCGAGCGCAGGGAAGGAATTAGAGCATTACAGCTAACGTGATTGGCGGGATGCTTCGACGAGCGGGGAAGGGAAGCTATTAGAGAGCAGTTCTGGGCCGGCAGACATGTTAATTGATCCGTGACCCCTGAACGCGACTGCATGGAGGGCCATACGAGCCAGAAGCTTGGCGAACCAGGGCTAAATATAGAAGGCTGTATTGATTCTCCTCCTCGCAGAGCGAGGGAGCTATGTGGCTGTCGCTAATAAAATATTAACCATAACGCGCTCCAGGCCAATGTTGATCCAGTCTACGGCTCGTGCCATACACCTTGTCGCAATGCACGGTCGTGCCATATCACTTGGCGTCCACGGTATATCAAGTTATAGGCAGCCCGGGATAAAGTGAGCACTAAAAAAAAACCTGCTAAATTTATATTTTCAACATATCCGTATCGTTCCGCTTGTAACAGCTAACAACAGGAAACATCTAACCTTTCTGCACACGTCACTTGATGTTTGCGTGTGTAAGATAAATTAGGCTGTCGGTAGAAACCTATATAGTTCGATTTAAAAAAGTTCATTAGTGATATAAAATACGAATATGTCGATTTCAGTTGATTTTATTCCTGTATTATTGTATACAAATATGAAAATATACGGAACTCCATTCAGTAATTCGCTGCCAACCATACGAGTTGTAAGGTAGCAATTGTTGATGTTGAATTACATGCAATAACGGTAATTTTCTTACGTTGGTGTTGGCACCCTATTGATTTGAAGATATACGCGATGTGTATGTTATTTATCGTGTTTATGTTGTAGAATCTCTTTGGTGATCAAAGTATATATCGAATCTTGGTATTATTTTTGTTTTTGTACTGCTATTTCTTCAAATAAACCATGATTGCTAGCAATGTTAAATTCTAACTGTCGGTACTAAATGGTTAAGTGAAATATTGTTGATATACGCCAGTGTATATCGTCTCATAAAAACAAGAATGAACCAAGAAATACAATAAAAAAGAAAGAAAAAACCAAACCGAATACGCTGTAGTACTTTAAAATTTCCAAAAGGAATTGTGTCAAAACACAGAACATATAACTAAACAAAAAAATGAAACTTCAAAACAAATAAAGTGAATAAATTTTAACTAAGAAAACTCATATTACCAAAATCAAGACAGCGTAGATAATAACTAAGAAAATGCCAATGATGCAGACAGAGCAGTATGATGAAACACAGTTGTCAGAAAAAAAATTGGTATAGCATGGGTTTGAATAAAACAAGACTAGTATTTTTTTTTCCTTTGTATTTCTTTGTCTCTTCTGCAATGGCGTAAGTTCACAATATAACACGATACCATTTTCTCCTACTGCAAGAATATCTTAAAGACATTGGTACTATAACCAAGAAAAAACTCCCAAGTGGATTGTGTCAGACTACATATATTATAAATTACTGAAAATAAATATTCAAGACAGCTAACACGCAAATATACGAAGTAAAACTGAAAAAAAAAAGATACTCTCCAGGACACATAAATTGAAAAAGCATAGACAATAGCTAGCCTAAGCTGAAGGAAATGTAACACACAAAACCGGATAACACAATAGCGACGTGACAGACACATGACTAGACGAACGAACGACGAAAATACAGAAAAAGGAAGATTTTTTCAGGCGAGCTTGGTGTTATGTTTCGAGAGCTGGCATCTGCTCGGTCTTCAGGCACACTGAAAATACTGATACACAGTCTATCATTAAAACCTCAATTACATTAGTACCTATCCTTGAATATACCTGTGTTCACGAAAACACAAATTCTTCAATGCGCGATTGTACATGAAAGAACTTCACGATCTATGGAGGGAATTGTTTCTGAAGGACGGAACACCTGTAAGTAAATTTTTGCGATAAATCGGTAAATCACCTACCAAAGTGTTGGTCGTCTTTTTTAGAACATCTTGAATTCAATTTGTTACATTGTAACTCTGGTGTCCTTTGCCTCACAAAATTCTAAGTTTTCCATGTAATAAAGTTACCGATTGACGTGTTTGACGATTTTAAACGCACTTTTTTGAAGTTCTGTTGACTGAAGTTATCACAATTTAACTCCCAGTATAACATATAAATAGAGCCACGATTTTATGGCGAAAAGATTTTTGCAACATTTGGTTTCGATGCGTCATGTGCACACCTGCAGCTCTGCTACATCGTCTGTGATTGGATGATTTTACTCTCACTTGCCTTGGCAAATTATAGACGTACATACTCACAATTATCTTATTCTGATTGGTGCAGTCAAATGAGAAACGTGTCTGAACAAAGACACGCTGCCAATAACCTTGAAACAGAACTGTCGATGTGTACGTGAGTCACTGAAACAAAGTGGGGCAAAAATCTTTTCGCGACAAAATCGTGGCCCTACATATAAACAATAAACTTACAATCGTAAAAATAAAATGTTATGAAGTCTTTTTGAACCAATAAACGTAATCTCTAAATGCATTTACTTATAGTTTTCAGTAGTCGGTGTCTGTAAAATATTTATACTAAGTAACCGCTAGTATGTTTGTAATATTTTTTGACATACACAAACAATTAATACGTTTGAAACCTAATTTGTACAGGTGAAATAACTGCTTTAGCATATCAGATGTATGATTTATAAACTATGTGGCACATATTTTGGTCATCTCCATCGTGCATAAATTTACAATTTATATATAAATGGCAACAGCGCACGTTTGAAGCAGGTATTCATGTAACAGTTGAGTTAGATTCGTCGGCGTCTATTCTCGCACAAAGAAGTTCCAGTAAACGCGATACATCCTAAACGGAGATACATTTTTGTGGTTAGAAACTTTTCCAGATCAAAATTAGATTTTTGTGCCGAAACTGAACTAACTAATAATTTTATGTACCCTCCGTGCTGTGAAAGTACCCAGAAGAAACAGCGCATTAATTTCTCAGTAATTGCGAGTGTAATATAAATTGCAAAGAAATTTCTTATAAGATTTAAAATTTTTTTCTTTATGATTAATTTCGCAGTGGCTTCACATTAAGAAATACACACTACACTCAAATTTGATGTTAAATTCAGAAAAATAATGCATACTTTCTCTAGATAGATTTTAATTACAGTTAGGTCTTTACTTTTTTGTTCCTAAACGTCACAAAGGACATAAATGAGATACTTCTTGCTAAACCATACATTCACGATTGTATTGATAAGTGATACTCGGCAAGGTAAACTCGCATATGTATAAACCACACTTGCATGCAACTGCACGAAATATGAGATAGGTACAACAAGAGTATGAGGTTGCTGACAAAGAGATTTGTGGTTTGTTTCATTTGCACTGCCATAAACATCAAGGACAGCTGTCTCCTCTATATTAAGTAGAGTACAGGTATCAAATTATGGCTCATTCTGCACAGAGCTGCGAAAGCAGATACCCTCGACTTTATTCAATTAAGTAGGTAATTCATCTGTGTTACAAGCATCAACTATGATGCCACTGGCGTAACTCTTGCTCATGCAGATCTGTCAAAACGTTAGTCTGATCTTGGTCCCTCAATACAACTAAAAGGGAAAATTCAATTATAAATCGACGTTACCCTTCAAATAAATTATCCCGAAAAACTCAGTGTGCTGAGTTTGTTGTTCGATAGCAAGTCACGTATGTTCGACAGCAATGTCGCTCACAAGAGGAATGTATCTTAGCACACTAGCTGTGATAGTTTTCAGCACAATAGACTCTTGTGGAACATCATGAAATATACATGTTATTCAAGAATCAAATGTTAGTAGTCATCCAGGTTTTTATGAGCGTGTTAGACACAATGTGTTGCAGTAAAAAAAAACACAATCCATATGAGACGTCAAGAACAGGTGCTATTTATTTGCAAAGCGTTAAATAAACTGAATAAATTGAACTGACTTGAGAGTCAGATAAAGTCGAATTGCATGGAAACAAAACGGTAAAATTTGTTTTCTATTTTCACACAACTCAGTATCGCCCAACAGATATGCAACAAATACGTATGAGTACGTGAGCTGGCTCCCAAGGTAATACTTTCAGGTTCGGCTTCGTACTGTAAAACTCTGGAATCAGAAAAAACAAACTTCTTAGGTATACAGTTAGGTTATTAAATTTTAATAAACCTCCTTCCTATATCATAACAATATTTTCTTTTATAAAAACAAGAGTGTCAATAAGAAGATAAAATACTGCATGTGCAACGATACATCAGCAGAATGGATGGGTATCAATAATGTTTCCGTGCATGTGTCATAACTTTGCTGTGCTCCAGTTAATAGTTTTCTTATAAATTAGAAAATTGTGTAAAATAATAAAGTGCATCAATAAATAGCTTCAAAATTAATGAAAATGATTTAGAGTCCTTTCTCAGTTAATTCAATATATGTGTTGCTGATAAATATCCACAAGAAATTTTTTCTGCTATGTTTATACGTTACACTGGTTGCTGTTTTACTGACGAAAGTAAAAGTTACAGAAAATTAAGCAATTATCTTACACGTTTGCTTAAGTCGCAGTTTTGTGAAAACTTTCCTCCCCATGAAAAGAAAGGAGAAATATAAGGAAATAGAAAACAAAAATTGCTTTATATCCTTGGGTTCACACCAAAGACGATAAATAATATGTTTTTTGTAAAGCAAAATTTATTTGTCGCAAAATAAAAAGCATCAAACAAATTTGCCTTTGCTACAGTTAAAACATATTTACTGCGTATACTTGGATGAAAATATAAGACACGCATTAAGTGTTTCGAACCATAATGTAAAACTGATATATATATATTGTTGCGAGCCGCGACTCTCTGGCTGGGCGGTGTAGTACGATACTGTGGCGGTGGAGCTAGGACACCCCCTCCCCACTCACTCCTCGGTGCCGTGGCTGTCGGGCAGGGCGGCGAAATACAATACAGTGGCGGCAGCGCTAAAAGGCCTCCTCGGGTGCCGCATGGATTGTATTACTCCATGATAACCACCTGCGCCCAGTATCGGGTAACCGAGAGAAAATATCGTGATCTGGATTGATCCTGTTCCCTCTTTATCTCTCGGGGTGGTGCTTGACATTGAAGCGACATCTTTCCAGGAGGTTGGAGAACAGAGACCCACCGAGATAATTCGAGAAG
>PNEQ01077328.1:0-21466 GCA_003012365.1 Medauroidea extradentata | reverse complement strand
TATTAAGTCCTTTACAAACCTCATTTATTTTTTCATTAACATTTTGAGCTTCTGTATTTACACAAGACCAAGGGGACAAGTCATAAAACTGTGGTACACCTACCACCACTACATTTGTGGAAGTTAACTTAGAGAGTGTGTCAGTTAAATTACAAGGTACATTTTTGCTCTCATTATGGGCAACATCATTACTCCCCCCAATAATTATGACAGCATCGTTTGACCCAAAATTTACACAGTCAGTATCACAATCCTTCACAATACACTCAAGCTTTGCTCCAGGTTTTACATTTCCTGTGACCGAATAGTTGGGTAGTGTATTCACTAGTTTCCCTGCAATATCCCGTCCATGACTGTCAGTATATAAAAAAATACTTCCCACAGTTGGCCTCTTTCTTGTAGCACATATTGGTTTAGGCTTACCTTTTATCGTTTTGTTTCCTTCGTTTACACTCACTTCATCTAGTGAGTATTCCTTTTGTAGTAACTCATACTTGTTTTGTAGAGGAATCTGATATGTCTACATGCTTTTTACCTGTGTTGTTTCTTCCCATTTTAACTATTGATGACCACATGTTTGGATCACTAGCACTTTTTGATTGTTCGCGAGCCGAATTTAGTTCATCTTGTAAAACCCGTATTATTTCCCGTAACGAGGCTAACTCATTTACCAGCTGCTTCACAAGCTCTTCCTCCCCTCGCTTCGGAGTAAATACCGGAGTATTTCCATCACATTCACTTACATCGCCATTTTGTGATTTACTTTTGCAATGTACACACGACCAGTCCGATATTTGAGGTAGATTTTCTTCACTAACATCACTGCATTTGCTGAAATGGTACCATTGGTCGCAAACATCACAAAGAATACCGTTTCTAACCGTTTTCTTACATTTACCGCACCTAATATTCAACATCACATTTTTTTTCTTCAGCATTAATTCAGCATTACTCTCGCTAGGCGCCATCATTTCTGCTAATCCGCGTGCAACATAGAGGCGTCCGAAATAATCTGAGAGACTACTTACAGTAATAACTTAACTTATTTTAAAATTTTGCAATAAAATAAAGCCAAAATATTTAAATATACTTTCATAATAACTGCTGTGGATGTGTACACTGCAGACTTGTAAACAAATTAATTTTTGGTGTCGCATGGCTGTGTAGCTGACTTAGAATAACTTTTATGAATAATACGTTACTATGTATTATTATTGTAAGTTGTGGGCGTCAGTGACGTGATACTGTGCATAAATAACGAACTGCCGCAGAATCTATGTTATTTGTCTTTGGCGCAATGGATACAATACCGACGCTTTATGATGGGATAATTTGGTAAGTCGAATTTTACAATATTGACTAATTTTTGTGAAAATTCTGTGTTGCTTGACGGTAAGTGGAAAATTATTTTAAGGTTTGTGTCCGTGGTTTATAAGTGGAAAATTTGTTTTCCGAATGTGACGTGGTATGAACTGCACACATTTATTTAGGGTACGTGTTCCGTAATTGTAATCATAAATATCGCAGGCCTAAGGCCTAGCTGATAATAAAACGAGCTGCGCAGTGTATGTGTTGATTTTCGAGTGAACAAGCACATGAAACGTCTAATTTCATAATTGAAGGAGTTATTTACTTATAGTTTTCGGAATAGTTATTTAATCGTATCAAAATGATATGCCGATGCGGGGCTGAAGATATGCGTAGGCCTACTTCGCGTGTGTTATAAAATTGCGTCTGCATTTAGACAAGCCGAACTCTAATGTAGTCTTAAGACGTCTTAAATGCGATATTGTTGGCATTTTATCTACGAGTCGGGTTCACATTGATCGTAGGAAACACAGAGGGAACGCAGTAAGAACAAATGTACAGAAACTGAGATTGTAGGATACTAACTTGCCGTTAGTGGTATTCATTGCTTGTGTATTTAACGAGTACCTATAAATTGTAGATAACATCTTTAAGTTGAAAGTTTTCACAACACACTTTATTGGCTACATTACTGCTTGCTATGAAACGCAGTGCAATTTCTCAATACATGTAAAGCAAAAGTTCTATACCTTTGAGTTAAAAATATGATTATTAGCAGGGAAACAAAGTATAGCGATTTAGCGGGGGAGGGGGTGAAGGACATTATATTCAGAGCACTGAGCTCAAAACATTGACCGGCCGCCACTGGTTAGAACTTTGTGATATGTTTAATCTTTCTCTGTGTTATTGCATGAATATATTATACTTTCACTGTTTGTTTTCTGTCCACGTAAGGTATTTTTACAAAACTTGGATAAAAATGATATTAATTATAGTTTAAATAAGCCGAATGATAAATTGTACAATGATTTATCAGATTTTATATAGATGCGTGATTCTAATATTTGTGGACGTTTACTGGGCGTTGACGTTCCAACTAACTGCTCATGGCACATTTGTTGTTATCAGGAACACAATCGTATATTAGACATTCCCTTCTTCCCGTGCGAGGAGGTTGGCCCAGAACCATTTCTGCCTGCTCATCCCAGAACTCTGATTCGTGAAGGACGTTTCACGAAGGTTCCGTTCATAACAGGTGCCGCCTCAGCTGAAGGGAAAGTTATGCTACATGGTAAGAGAGTTACGGTGTGCAAACAGTTAATATATCCACGGAGTTTGCCACTTTAGTTATGTTTATGTTTGCCTGGCCTGAAAAGATACTTATGCAATTTAGTTTATACATCAGTTATGTCAATTAGATATATATTTACAGTCAAACTTTAAAAATAATTACTCTATTTTTAAATTGACTAGGTTAATAACGTGTATGGTAAAAGTAATTCCCTGAAAGGGAATACGAGGTAATTCCGATATCTTAAAAGATTTAGACCATAATATTTTACTTACAAGTTGTTGTTTGTACACATAATCGGAATTTCTCGCACTGTGGAGCAATAGTGATCAGATTCATATTTAAAAAAAAACATAACAGGAACGCTGATACAATTTTTTGGCAATGAAATTAATAAAGGAATTTTAAGATCGACGTTCACTAGTACATAAACGTATATTTTTATAATACGACTCCAAATTACAGGAAATCCAACAAACAGCAAATATAATTGGATGGAGGTATGCAGAAGAGAACCCATCCACAAATTACTGCAGCTGAGATATTCAAGGTGAAAGTCTACTGTGTCCATATGAACCTTGTAGAAACCGCTTTTTCTGGCCTCTTCTTTTTGTTGCAATATTATGATTTAATACTTGTTCTTTTTCTAGGATATACATCATAATTTCTTCTTCTACTTGGAATTATTTTATCAAAATTAATTACTTTGTGGGTTGGTTCCGTTCTGCATTACTCCATCCAATTACAATTTCGCCTCTGTGTAAATGTAATGAATTTGGATTTGACGGTATAATGAACGCAAACAAATGTCACATATGTAACCTAGAAGTATGTGCCACTCTGTACAAAGTGGGTGGGCCCACAGTCCACAGTATGTGCATGTTATCTATCATTCTTCATTATCGATACCAAACTTTTCACACTCCATCATCGTCAGTGTCGTCGCACTAACGTCATCACAAAAATTGTTTCAACTTCTGATGGCGATGTCTAGAAATTTTCTACAGGTGACATTTTGACTATGCCTGACTTTGAATGTTTTTTCCAAGCTTTCGCACTTACAGTTTGCGTTTACTTTCCACTTGTTTATGTGTTATAGACACTAAAACATTTTTCAAGGGAGCTGGAGTCAAAATTTAAGAATTATGATATTTTCCATCCTTTCGCCAAAAACTGGTGGAAAATTACTTTAACCATGTACTGGTGACACTGTGTCAAATGAAACCATAGCGACACTAGTTAAGATTCTTCTGTTTTTGAGACGGTTTGACTAGCACTAACTTCCCTTACTAGAAACATACATTTAGACACTGGAACACTTCCAATCTTTGGTTGTCGCAACTCTGAAATTGAGTCGTGCTGCGAAATATTCTGGTGTTTGGAATCATTGTTCGTAAAGGACACTACCCTGTCGATTTAGAAGCCATTATTGAGAAGTTAGCTGTAATAAATACTTCAGTAAGCTAAGGCCTTTCTTCCATCAAACCGTTTATCGTGTTCCACTTTATCCATTAAAGACACACACACATTTTTTAACATATATCTAAATTTTTCACCAGGTTATGAATTTTTGTCTTGATCTGTTCTGATGCCACTATGCTGTAAATAATTACTACGACATATTTTACTGTGTTTATAGTAAATATTATTAATTTGTGTAATATAAGTAGCTACTGTTTATTTGAATTAAGAGAAAATCACATGAGAGAGACGTAAAATAAAACAAAAACGAATCTCTCATAATGCGATTTTCTCACTGAGAACTTTATTCCAGCCAACTCCTCGATTATTTTTGTAACTGCTGCAACACATGTATATTTTTTGCAAAAAGAATGCTTTTAACTCTTTTGCTGCGGAATAAAATTTTTTTTAATTGTGCCAAGATAGTGTAAAAAATTTATATATTTTTGTCAATAGTTTATGTTTGGTTAATTTTAAACGAGAAAACAATGTATCTATGGTTTACAGAGTCATTTAATTCGATGTTCGACTAAAGTCGCACGTCGCAGTTTAGAAATATTTTGTATATTTGACTACAGTCTAATGTCGCAGCGAAGGAGTTAAGTCGTCAGTTTAGATGGTTATCAAATTATTTACATTCATTAATACATTATTCTCAGTTTGTGTAAACCATCTTTAGTGATCTACAAATGCCATACATAACAATTGTAGTCATTGAGAAATATTTTATTGGCTATAAACCATTATAGTGGCATTCTCCTTGCAGAAATCATAAACATATAGAGTAATGTGGCTGTCACGGTCGTAAAAAGAACAGGTCTGGCACTCGCCTATCTAACAACGTATTTTGCTTGACCTCCTTGTTGATTGGCTGTAGTTCGTCAAGTTACCGAGAATGTTGTACTTTTTGGCGCTGTTTTCCGGGCGGTCGGACTCAAACTCCGTTCACTTTTTTCCATTGTTAAATTTATAAAGTAAATAAAGATTGCTGGAGCCTTTTCTTAAATTTGTGAACGAAGGAAGTATTTCTTAAATTGATAAAAAATACGTTTTGATAAATTGTTTTATCTTAGTGGGGAGGAAGTGGGCGGAGTTTGAGCCGACCGTCCTAACAGCAGCGCCAAAAACCTATAGCATTGTCGTGAACTTAGTGAACTACAGCCAAACAACAAGGGGGTCAAGTTTCCAGGCGAGTATCCAGACCTGTTCTTCTACGGCCGTGGTGGCTGTAAAGTTAAGATATGAATTTCGAAAAATCCGTTCTTATTGCTCGACTACGCTCTAAGGTGAACAAAAGAAAAGATCCAGCAAGTTTGGCTGTGGGTTGTTAAATAAGTCAATCTGTATATCTTTTAATATTTACGTAGAGAGAAGTAGAGAGAAAATGAACTAAGTATTTACCATAATGCAAACCAGTGTTGTAAAAATGTATCATTAAATATTTTTAATTAATTCGCTCTAGTACTACAGAAAATAAACTCAATGGTTGCGTTAGAGTTTCTTCTTTCAACTTTCTCTATACGATAAAATTACAGTTTTAAATGATTATTTGTCCAGACTTACAATTTTATAAACAAACATCTATAGAATTAGTTGTAATATATAACAGTCAGAAGTAATTTCGTTACCAAACTGAATTCTTTGTTAGAAAATTTACACTTTTGCACTTTTCTGTTTTTTTTTTTTTACGGGTCTAGTTACGTCCTCTTAAAATGCATGCTATTTTGAGAAAATAGACCTGTTGTATTTGTACGCTCTTAGTCGCGAATATGCTTAATCAATTGAACGGAAAGGGTTGTGGGGAGGTATAGACATCATAGTATAGACAGAAAAACCCTTCATGTCACGCAAGTAGGTAAATAACATCTCGAATATAACATCAGGCCCATCATTTAAATAACTAGACTGCAGATGTAATATTAAATACAAACATACTCAGACAAACGTACTTAAAATAATTTTAAAAAATTAACAATGTAAAAATGTGCAACAGTTATAAAATACAGAAAATATCGTACGCAACATAATTTGCAAAATGTTTTTGACAATGTTTCTCTCCGAAAGAATAACAGGCACGCTTCACTCATATTTCCAACGTCTAGTAGTGCAGAAAACTGAGAAAAATCAAGCAATGCAGAAAATGTGAATGGCAAATGTGCAGAAACATGACTAAAGGAAACGTAAGTTACGTAATATTTACGTGGTCGACAACGAGGTCATTATAGGCGGTTGCAGACAGTTTGAAACATCGTCAGGAACTTCGTCAGGAACTGGAAGAGGAATCGGCCATAGCCGTTGTTAAGGAACCATCACAGCTTTCACATGGTGTAAAAACGGAAAATCATTGAAAACGGAAATCAGGATGGCCGGAGCCTGGAACCGAACCCGGGACCTCCCGAATATCAGTGCAGTCAGTTAACCGTTGCGTCACCTCACTCGATGCAGCTATAAAACAAACAGATATATTTAGAGATAGAAAAGAATGAAGTGAACTATAGGAGCTGTTATCGTGAACAAATAATTTAGTGCGACTGATCAAAAAATTCGTACCATGTAACAGAATCATTGTACAGGCCGTTCACGATAAAATGAGCACTACGATAAGTTTTCTTTCGGCCGTTTTGCAGTCAACTTGACTACTTTTAATACGAAAACTTCCATGTAACTAACAACCAGTGGAAACGTTTCTACACTCTCAAAAGTTAACATTTATTGGCCCAATAAAACATATGCTTAATTAATTACAAGTTTTGCTAAGTGTTCAGTTTATAGTGAACAGCCTATATCTATATTCAGCTGTATTAATAAGGTTTGTGAGACATCCCGTTGCTGCACGACCCACCACGATCTCTTATTACATTCCTGTGCTGAAACATACATAAACTTTTTTTTTTAGAATTTAATGGCTAGCAGCTTAATACGCCCGCGGCCGATAACGATAATCAATAATCTAAACCACCATAATTCTAAAATATTCAATAATCAAGATAACATGAAAGTTGTAGAAGATTCAAGAAAAGCACAAACGTACGTGTGCCGAATTCCCGACACAAAAGCTAAAAAAACCGAACCGCCCACGGCGATGGTTACTGAAGAACTACACCAAATAATGTACAAGGAAGATATACGAAACTCATAAGAAAATCACGGGACGGTTTATTTGATTCCAGCTCACACAGACAGGAGCGCTGTTCCTTCTGTAGTAGCACATTGTTCTATGGGCAGTTCAAGTTTTATGTATTGTTATGTATAAATTGAAATGTAATCGTGATTTTAGAACATAGACATACTAGGTTTGATGTTATTTTCATAAGTTTTAATTTAAAATATTCATAAACACTTTCTCACACAATTAGCCTAAGAGAAATTCAGTCTGTAAATTTGTAAACACAATAGAAAACAGAGACGTAAGAATGTGAATTTTGCTAGTGTTGCCAGCTCTCGCCGTCGGTAACTCGTCTCGCGCTTTACAATGCTAAAATGCTGGAGTTTCCCATATTGTCCTTTACGATATTTGACTACATCACTGACGTCTGCAGATAGCTGTAGTGTTAGAATAAGGTTCAGGCCATTGAACAGTGAGGGGAATAAAATGTCATGTGCACCGTACGATACGCCAACAGCGACAACAACGCCGTCTCGGCGGTGGCGGAAACTAATTGATACAATCGATTTTATTTGCTCGATTACAATACATCGAATTCTATCAATTTCACGTATTTGTATATCGATTGAACATTTTCGATTATCGCAACTGCAGTCGCCTGTATGTTTGTATAGTTTGGTCGCGTTAGTTTGAATGTTACGTCGTAAAAATAATAATTTCTTTATTTTTACATAACAAAGGGATAATTTTTTATATTGAGAAGTACTGGTAATAGTCGTATATAAATACATATTTTTGATCTTATCGTTTATTACATAAAGGTTTAAATGCAAATCAAGTCACTACTTCCTCTTCGTACGCAAATAGTAAAATCCTAACTTCACGGCAGCGAAAATTAAAGCACACAGCAACTTCAAAAACTCTTTTATATGTTTACTTTCACTTACTTTTTTTCACTGTGTTGTAAGATAGAATGTACTATTTTCACAATCACGAAATAGTGGTTTGGCCTGCACTGGAATGTAAACTTTGAAATCCAATTCCCTTGTATACAGGACAACGGTCTCTCACAGTACTCGAAACGTATTTTAATTCGAAAACACAATACTTAATGCGACGTAACTTTCAGCAATTAATAAAATATAAAGCTTGTGACAATTTCGCTTTTAATACATTAGTTTATCAATCATGACCATTCTTCACTGCATTTCACTTCGCGGCTAAAATGGCGACCACTGGCCAGTACAAAATTTAAGTGCTAAAAAAATTGTGTAACATCTACTATCTAACTCTAACCCCCACTAGCGATTGCGTGGCAGTGGTGCGAACTAACTCTTTGTATACTCAATAATACTCGTCGAGTTGACATGGCATGGTTCAGACGATATTGCCGATGTTTGGCAGAACTTACTGGCGCGTTCCTCAGATATCAGTTTTGCGACTGTTATAACAAACGTTCAACAGCTTGCTTGGTCCGTTGAACTAAACATCTGCATAGTCACTGCTCGAATCTCGCAACAAAGGTAATATAGAAATAACTGTATACGTACATTTTTGCATACCAGTGTGACCTAGATTATCTTCTTATGAAATTATGTTTTGTAGAAAGGAAAAAAAATGGATATTTAAGCAAATAAAATAATAATTGTATGTGTGACACTCAAATGATATTTTCTTTTTATTTGCACAGAATAAAAGTGTATTTCTAGTGTATTCCAAATGTTACAGAACTTTTTCTTCACATGAAGTTGTCCGAATTAGACGAGAAGTTCGGAAATGTTCTCCCACTGGACCTTGCTTCGAATATTGACACAGAAAGAAGCAAAGAAATTTCAAATATTATAAAAAAATTTTACTTTGGCGAGCGCCCTGTGGGTGAAGACACGTTGTTACCGTACATAGATGTAAGTATTTCTAAACAGAAGAAATTGTGTATAAATATTGCTGGGTTACTACAAATAAGTTTACCTCATTGTTTCACATCTATTTGCATTGTAAATACTCAACATTTATTTTACATTTATACAGTTTTGCACAAGTTCCACAGAGAAAAAGTACACACATTTTATTATATGCAATTATTTTAATAATTTCTCACTATAGGGAAGATTATTTCCACTCTTCGACATACTAAAAATAGATGTCCGATATTATAATAAAAGGTATTTAGTTTCTATCTGTTGAAAAATGTCCAATATGTGTTAAGGCTTCGCTACAATTGATTTAGCACAGAAAACAGCACACGCACAGACACAGAACACTCGCACAGTACAGAGCTGCAAACTACAATTGAAACAGCACACGCACAGAAACAGCGGACGTTGTTGTTAAACCGAAAACAAGCTACAATGGTAAATAATACACGTGTGTGTTGGTATCACTGATTCTGAACGTTTTTAATGTTACCGCCTTTCGTAAATAACAGCTTTGTTTATTTTATAATACAAAATCGAGTGACCTTTATTTTTTTAAATTGCATTAACTGTTATAAACCTTGAAAACAATTTAATTTCAAACAACTCAATTTAATAACTTCGGCGCGAAATTTTACAAAGGTTAGTCAAATTAGTTTCCATTTTCACCCGTGTTTATTTTCTTTTAAACCCGGTGGTATCCATGTTTTGATTGGCTGCGCACGGTGCACGGCGCACACGCACATCATTTTTAGGATTTAGCTCAACTTTCTGTGCGTGTGCTGTTTTCTGTGCTAAATCAATTGTATCGGAGCCTTTAGAGTGTACATTAATTTTGGTCGTACAATAGCTGTTGTTAATTGAAAGGTACAAATCGTTACTAAAATCAAGCTACATACACTTAATTTGATATGTAAATTTACATCACACTAGTAATTAATAACACAAGCATGGACGCAATAAAATATTTAGGTCCTGTAACCTTCATAAGAACAACCATATATAAAATTGTGTATAACATGTATTCACTGTGCTTCGTATAACAAATATATGAACCAGAACAATCCTCACAGTGAAAACTGGTCCCAAACATGCAAATATATTGAGCCACTACCACGCAGAGTTTTTTTTAAAGCTAGTTGGCCTGTATGTAGTTTCATTAAATACATTTAATAATTTAACACAGTCATGAATCAACGTTCAAACTTACTAATTAAGCGAATCATAGCAAACCCTTTAAGTGAACGAAATGGTAATGCACTGCGAAGTGAACCACGTATAGTTATGCGAGCAAAGAGCTGTAATGAAAGTGCATTCGTTCATGGGAAATATAATTGTGTGTTTTTGTGTATTTCTTACTATGAAGTTCTTTCTGACGTCTGTTGTGATTAAGAAAAAATTAATAATGTATTTAAAAAATATTTATTTCTGTTTATAATTACATACGTTCTTAAAAGTGCAACCCATTTATTCAATTTTATAATAACTTTTAAATATTTTTTACAGATGATGTCAGACCTGTCGTTTGTGTATCCAATGTATGAAACATTAAAATCGCATATTGGATGGTCTCCACACCCTACATATCTGTATTTGTTTGACCACATGTTGGAAAGCGGTATGGACGTCCTGAAAAACGCCAAGGATAATTTGCCTGGTAGGTGAAGAAGTGAGAGTGACTTAAAAATCAATAATTTTTATATATTACGAAGTTCTTCTTTCCTTATACATTTTTCATGGGGTATTGTGGCACCGTTTATAACATTTCTTTCAGCCACAGACAGTACGGAGTATATGCATTTAGATTTTCACGAGGGGTTGTTCCTGCAAATAAAATTAAATTTTGTCCGTACATCCCTGCTCATTTGCTTGTCAAAGCAAACTTAGTTTAAGCGCTAAATGGTTCCTCCTGCCAACGGCTGATTTATGCAAATGGAGCATCTAATCGCGAGGTCACCAAGGCTAACAATGTATCATACCGTACTAGTATTCCAGCCTCTACGTGTAATGTGCTCAATTCTTGCGGAAGTGAAGTGATAGGAAAATTACTTTGAGCAGTGACCCTGCATTTCAATATCATGCTGAAAAAAAGTAACGGTTTTATACGAACACAGATTGACTCTAATTTCGGTTTAGTAATTCAGCAGCTAAAACGCATCACCGGTTTTAACTAATTCAGTGCCCAACTTAAGAATTATATATTTTTTTATATCACGGCTTGTAAACTTTCTTTTTGTTAAGTGATTTTAACGTTCAGTCACCACAGCCTAATATCAAGTCGTTCTTTAGTTACGTGTAGGCCTATTCTACAAATACTAATGGAAACTGCTGCAAGAGCCCACCTTTGGAGCTCTTAAGAAGATATTTATGTTACAGGTTTTTTCTTTAATGAAACTCATACTGTCTACTACCGATTTAAAAAAAAAAAGATTGTAGTACTCATATTATTGACAGCGAGGCATCATAATTGTCAGTGATCTTAACAAAAGGTACATAAAATAAACTTAATTTTTAAGCCCGATTAAAAATTTTGAGAGCAATAAATTCATATTTTCGTTTGATTAATACCGACAATTTAAACTTTTTGTAAACCATCATTCTTGTCCACTTTCGGCATTATCAAGATATCAGTGTTCTACAATTGGTTGTGTCAAGAATTTAAAAAACCTAATGGTAAAGACGCTTAGATCAGTTGGTTTAACAGACAATGAGTTTTATAAGGTAATGAGCAATATAGACGCTTAAAATAACAGCGTTAATATCGTTATTTAGTAAATATGCGACTGTAGATATTAAAGATACACTTATAAACAAGTGATATTTAAATGTCAAAGATAAAACATGCATGTATTAATTGCCTACTCTTCTGCTACTTTCTTTGTCAACATTGAAACTGTGCAGGTGTATCCCACGGAGGAGATATGCCGTTCTTATTCGACGGCACGTACTGGAAGGTCAGTTTCCCACCAGGATCTGTTGATGCCCAGGTGCGCCACACATTTGTCCAGCTCTGGACGCAGTTTGCGAAAACTGGGTAAGTGCCATGCATGTTCTGAAATATATTTGATACTAATTGAAATGCGTTATCCAATAAATTACATAAAAGAATTCACAGTTATAATACATTCTACAAACATTTATTCAACGATAATGTACATTTAGGAATTTTATTTTTCCGCTTAATTCTTAAAATACAACAATGTCTTGCTATTTAAACAACATTTAATACTTAGAGAAGGTTTTTAACTTACACAATTAAAACTAGCATTAAAAATTAGTACGTCGACGAAACAGATTTTTTATTTTACAGATTCTTGACTCTACTACACAGTGTATTAAAGACGCTGTCTTCCGTGTGCGAATTGGCGGTGAATTTAATGTTAAAATATATCAGCTGCGACTCAGTGTCTGTTGAACGTAGATGTATGCCACAACTGACCTTTTTGTGCATCTCAGTTCGGATCACATTGATATACGGTGTTTTAGGCCATTTTTAATACCCTGAAAACTATGCGCAAGTGTTTCCATTCTCTAAAACAATTCGCAACCACATACTCAGGTCTTTTTCCTCCAGGTCCAATTCCTGAAGCAAAATTTTTCTCATCTTAATGCAGTAAATGTTTTTCATCCGAACATGACATATTGAAAGGTTATTTATTCACACTGACTAGCACTTAAAAGGTCAAAGTACCTATTTTGTTAAAGTTATCAGTTTTGGTTAGTAAATTATTGCTGCGTTGAATTATTAATATTATTTTTGATAGAAACATTACGTTTTACGATTAGGTGCTTACTTATAGGGTAAATTGATACTAGGGATTATTTAGTCTCTATTACAATGACAGGGGGTCTTAAATTTCGTATTAGCAAATTAATGTTATAAATACACTTGATACTTCGAATACAAAGTGCGTAATGAAGGTACTGTAATTAGCTAAACACCTAATGAATTTTTTAAAATAAATCTTGCAGAATGCGGAAACAGAAAAATTTAACACAATTAGCTCTTAATTCCAGGCTTCCTAGGTGGGCTGCGCCATAAGTAATCTGCAATATTTTTTGTGTACATATATAAAACTAACAGGTATCCAACAATCGCTTGAATATATAAGGTATTATAGTCACTGTATTTTAAGGAATTATTTATGTTGTAGGATTCCTTCGAGTACCACAGTTAACGTTACCTGGACGCCTGCAACCGAAAAGAAGATGAACTATTTGAAAATAAAGAATGGGTTGTTCAGCATGGAAACGGATATGTACAAGAATAGAACTGAGTTTTTGGATGAATTGTATTCCAAGTATCTACCTCAGACCTCAAAGTGATATCGTCTCCTTACTACGATGTGGCAATTATTTTGTATTACGTGTAATAAAGCATACGAATTTACACAAAGTAATTCAAGAAAAAAACAGTATATTTTTTTACTTTGCCTACTTAGAGATTTCTTGCTATTTGGCTTTGAGCAGGATGTGTCTGGCGAATGATGCAGCCCGCATTGCACTGACGAGAACAAGTCGGAACCTGACGTCCTCTTTTCCTTCCTTCTGTTTCACACATTCTCCCCCGGCATGTTCGCATCCTGTGAAACCTCTTATAAAGCAGAGAAGATCAACTTTCATTCCTACAGCCGTCAATTTTCTCATCCAGCGCAGAAGTACATCTCCAAACTCAAGACTGGCATTCAGCATTTACAAACCAGTAACGGATGCTTATCTGTGCACTGACGTAACTAACTTTTTAACAAATATTGGCTTATTTAAGTATGAATGCAGGAAAAAGAAAACTCCCTTCGCTACATTGTATAAACCTAGTATATATTTATAATATATCAGTCACCACTAATATTAATCTTAATAAAAATATTCAGTCTAGCAACAAGACAAGTTTCCTTGCGCATAATATTGTTGACTAGACCTTCTCCACACACTTGCCCATTGTCGCTTATTTGAACAAATGTTCGCTTTCCGCCTGCAGCAAATTGGTACCGTTATACGTCTGAGAAATTTGTATTTAAATGGTTGCAGATTCACAATTGCGACGTTTAGGATGTAAACATTTTGGCTAAAGGACTGCAATCACCTGTTGTTTTATGCAACGGTCTTCAAGTATTTACACAAAGAAACGGCGTTGAAAAAAGAGAGAGACTTTAGAAAAATTGTAAAGTTTTCCTCAGTATGTAGCTTACTGCTCAGCGAAACAGCACACACTTCCATAGCGCTCTATGTAGTGTCGCGACGTAACGCAAACAACTCAATACTTCGTCAACGTTTTCATTAGCGGTTAATAATGCGCATGTTTGTAAGTGTACGTACCTACTGTTTAGATATGTTAATGGACTATATTTAGGTTAACTAGTATATTTCATTTATATTAGTATTTAAATACAATGAAACGAGTTGGACCTAATTATGAATATTTAAGCATCGCACACATCACACAAAAGCAGCAAATAAAAGGGGAAGTTGAAAACGTTATTTCAAAACGTTCTAATATTTTACTAGATTGTTCGAGCCAGTCAGCCTAATTGAATTTCAGTTTATCGAAAATGTGTAACTGAAGCCAATGTGTTAAATATTTTAAGTTATGTCGATACATTTGAAGATTACTTATCCCGTTTTATTAAATTTTGACTTGTATTTTCAGTTTTAACACTGCTTAGCTTATTCAAATCTGAAGTACTTATTGGTTATAAAGAAGCCATAATTGTAATTAAGTTAGAATTTTGTGCTTTTCTTATAGTACTTTCCAATATGTTTTACATAACTGATGTCACATATTGTGTATATACTTTGTTGCTTTGGGAAAAAAACTATTGGAAAAATACGCGGGGGACTTATATCATGTTGATCGGCTCGAATGAATATGTTTTGCCGCTGAATTGAAGTGTTGATACAGTTGGCCCAAAGTTTATTTGGTTTTTTAGTAGGCAAAAGATTGGCAGAAGATAAAAGGTTGTTATTTCCTTGTCAAAAGTAAAAAATTAAATATTGTTCAGGCAAATGCATTGTTAAATGACAAACTGAAATATGTACACCATACAAAAATCTAAACAGCGCACAACAAAAAATTGTCAAACAGTTTTCTAAACATGCTGTGTTTTTCAAGCAAAATAGCATAAAGTAAAATGTATAAATATGAAACATAATAATTTAAAAATCCTACATACAATTTTCAAAACGATAGCTCGTATTAATAACAATTTTCAAAAGCTTAAGGTTGCGTCCGGTAGTACTACAATGTCTTTGAAGAATTAAAAAAAAACACACAATTTTAATATCTAACAATACATGTTACACACGTTATATAATTTTGTGGTAAATTGATTAAATCATTATTTGTACCTAATTTATTTCGTAGTAATTTACCTCACATTTTTTTTTTAGTATTGTACAACCGAAATATCACAATTTTTTTTTTCGGTTATGAAAGTAAACCGAAATAATTTTTTTTCTCGAACAAACGGTGCATTATTTTGCAAAACGCCTGCACAGAATTATGGATCATATGCCTTCTCTCATTCCTGAATTTTTCAAATAATTTCGTTAGAGGTTTTATTTTTAAGTTATCTGCACCATTGTAAAAATAAACTATACATCAAGGCCTTAAAATTGGTATTTAATTTTAGCATTGTAACAATTTATTTTATTCATTTTTAAAATCGATTTTAACAAAAGCTTATTACAAGGAAAGTAACATACGATTAAACAGACACAAAAATACTTGTTTCCTATCAGGCTTGTTTGCAATGTAGGCTTAGGACCGATTGCACTGTCATATTGATAAAAATCTAAGGCCTCTCTGAGTGAATTGTGAGAAATTTACGTTGCAGAGATGAAAAGTGAGTGAAATTTAAGGAAAACTTCCTTAAGATTTTCTCAAGCGGTAAATCAATCATGGCGGCCGTATATAGAGCTCAGAATGCCACATGGAGGAAAAACAATATTCTTATATTAATTTAATGTTAATATTTTAGAGAAGGAACATAACCATGGTGTAGATAAAAGATTGTACTACCATCTACAACATAATTTATAATCCTTATATATATTTGCATGAAAGCGATGTTATATTTTTATGTCACTTTTGTTTTCAAACAGAGTGGCTACGATACCATTTTATAAACAAAAACATTTTTATTTTGCATTTTTCAGCTTGATAGTATGCGGAACACTAAACATACTCTATAAAATCACCGTAATGTAAGTTGTGTGCATAATAAATGAAAAATAATATACATTTTAGCTACATTCGCATGTCAATGCATGGAAGGAAATAATTTTTCTCGCGAATATTGTGGTAACACTTAACCTCAACTGAGATATCTCAATTTCCAGACTGCGCAATGTAAACAAAAATTCTCATATTTCACTCAAGTTCTCCTTAGTTTCACCTTTACTTCAAGATTTTAGTCTAGGCGGTACACAAGGAAAAATCAAAGAATACTGCACTTGTGAGTCACAGGTTGCCACTTGGCACAGTTATTAATGGCCGTTAAAGGAACAAATCTGGAAGTGGAGCCACAAAATTTTTCCCTTAGAATCCAAAATGGCGGCCTTTTTTGATTAGACTGAATAAATGGTAGAAATATGCTACTTCTAATACAACATTGGATATTTATGTAGTTATTATGACATTTGTTAACCAAGATTTCATGCAGAATACAAAAATTGATATCTCATACAGACAAAGCATCCCTAAAAGCCCCTAATTGAATAAATAATGACTACCAAAGATCACGAATGTGCGAGATTGTCTCTTCTCGTTTGGTTAACATAAAAAAGTTACATCAACAAACATAATAGTAAGTGTCACAACTGTGTACCGGTTAATGTTTTAAATGTGGAACATTAATTAGTGTCTATAGTACCTTTATTTGCAGTTGTCACATTCTCCTTTGCAGTTGGAGCACATCAATGTACATGGCACACCTGCAGCCGCACACGTACACCTGTTCTTACAGCCTTGCTTACACTGACATTTCAGAAGTTCTCTACAGGCCTGCCAAATCGTAGGTTGTCTGGTCCACAAGGAAGCCCAAACTCCATTACCTTGCACCCATCCCCAATCTGCAGGTGATGGCATATCTGTGATGACTTTATCTACTTGACCCCATATGTGGCCACCTTGTGCACGGAGTGAATGCAAGGATAGAGCATCAGATGTTGGTGGAAGGTTGCACAGCGACTTTAACTTTGTTGCGAAAAGATCTTTTCTTGCAGCATTGGTAGTCTCACAAATCATGTCCGCACTGTACAGTATGACAACAAATTTCTCCAACAGTCGTATTACTTCAGGTTGCAATATTACAAGAGGGTTTGAAATTGCAGTGAAAGCAGCAGTTACTTCGTCGTATGATTTCCATTTCTTCCAAGCAGACCTTTTACCTCTTGAACTGAAAGCAGATACAGTATCACAGCCGGTAAAAGCATGAAAACCACGTAAAGCGACCGCTTTTACTTCTCCTAGCTTTTCACCTATTTTATGAATGGCTATATACCGTCTTTTCCTGCCGCTGCCAAACAGCACCCAAAGCTCACTTAATCCCATTGTATTAAACATGAAGAAGAATGATGTTGCCAATACAATTACGTCTGTATCTGTAGTGACGAGAAGTAAAGTCTTAATGCCGTTACAGGCCATATCACGGATGTGCAAAATCATTCGCCCATCAGCTTCTTCCATTGTTTCACACGAAACTCCAGCGATATCTGTAAAATCACTCCGAGATGAATGAATTAACGTGTTGATATTTGTCACAACATGAGCTTGATCAAAACTTTCAAGAAGCAGTTTGGAAAGCATACCGAATAATTCTTCCTTGTTTGTCTTGTTTCTTAGAAAGTCGGGCCAGTTGCGCGGCAATTTCACACCAGGAAGTACTTTACGTCGAATACCTGTTCCTCTCTGCTCTCTGGCACAATTTTTCAAGCTGTTTTCATCGTAAGTGTCCCATACAATATCAATTCGTTTGACAGATAGCTGAGACCGAGTTCTTTCCAAAGATGGCAAAAAGTCTTTTTTCAAAATATTCTAAAAATAATGTAGAATGTTTTGGGGGTAAATCATGTACAAGAGCTGCCCCATCATACACAAGTCCTTCGCAACAACCCGGAAATTCGCACGGCTCTATCAATTTTTCGAGGATATTTGTCAATTCACTTTTCGTTCCAAAACGAAGCTTCCCATTAACAGAAAGTGACGGGGGGTATGACTGATTTTCAAACGAGAAAAACTGATCAAGGTTCAAATCTCTGTGTTGGCTGGCAATGAATAATTTATAAAACAGCTTCTCATCTGTAAACATGTTCTTTCTGCAACTGTCGGATTGTTTAGGTATTGCTGTAAATATCTTGCTATCAACACGTTCAATAGGCTCAAATAAGGTTTTTGACTTATCAATTAACCGTTCTTTGACAAAACATTTGTACATAGTAATGCCATCTTCTTTAAGGGTGTTTAGTGTACCAAGGCCTTCATTACACACAACCACCCTGCTGTCAATTACAGTAAGGTCTTCAGAATTATCTAGGAAAGGATTTCCATATTCAAGGAAGCTCTCCTTTAGAGCACATGTTTCTTCCCTAAACATCTTTTGGAATGCTCTGTACTGTTCGTGATGTGGGATATAATCTCCTTCCTCAGATTCAGGAGGGATAAATTCATTTAACATCCTGCATATCTCCGGTCCAGCTACAGACCATCTTCGAAGTGATGTAGGATCTTCTGTCAGGCCTATTGCACCCCCGCTCCCTTTAATTACTGCATTATTCTGCTCATGAGCCTGGACAACAGGAAGCGCAGAAAATTGTCGGGATGTTTTGTGGATTACAAAGTTTCCATTGCAGAATTCCATATGAACTTCAGGAGCATTATTACTTAGTTCCTCGAGGTCCTTAATGTGAATAGGCAGCCAACGTGAGTAATGAGTATGGTTGAATACAAAAAACCATGGCACCATGAGTTTCAGTGATTTTTTGAAGTTCTCATAGTTGCCTTCCCTTACAGACCGAACAAAAGAAATGAGGAGCATTATCAGTTCAAGTACAAACAACCAGAACTTGAAAGTAGGTGATTTATTGGTTTGTTGATAAATCCAGTCTTCGTAAGGGATGTTCAATTCTTCTTTTTCGTATGCTTGTTGCAGCAGGATAAACAAAGTTGATGCAGTTTTTTGGTGCATAAGTCTAGATTTGGTCACTTATTTCACTTTGAGTACAGCCTCAGCAGCTGCAGATGTCGAAATTCCAGAGTTTTCCACAACACCTGTCCATCCGCAGGAATCCATAAACTGGCCAATTAGGCGTAGGAATGCTTGCTCTATATGAAATGGTGCGAACATAACAACAAAAGTTTTCTCACCATACTTTTCTTTCCAATTCCACTGTACCGTCTTTGTGAGAGCAAACAATGGCTGGTCCATCCATATAACAGGAATTTGCCCAAAGTCCAGAAATTCTGTAATAGCCCGTACAGAATCCAGTCCATGGCGTATCATAGAGACTGAATGGGACTCTTCATCAAAAAGTGGTAGCAAGGCATTGATAGCTGGCTGTTTAATTTTTTCTTGGCGATCAGCATGAAAGGCTGACCAAGACAGGTCTAAACCCACGTAGGCACTATTATCATGATATTCTTTAATGTGTTGAAGCCAGTCTTCTTCACCATTAAAATAACAACTAGGTCTTTCTGAAGTTGTCAAGCTAGACAACACAACACTTTGGAAGTTTGGCATACTTGGCTGTTTTTTTTGGAATAACAGTTGTTCTCACAATTCCAAAGCTGTCTGGTAGTTCAGGTACGTCACGTACACCTACATTAAAATCTTCTATTGAAATATTACGAGCTCTTCTCCCGCCCTGATTACCTGTGGATAGCATCTGAAAAATAGACATGCTCGTACCATGAAATGAGCCTTTAGAAGTGGAGCTGCTAGGGTTGTGGTCCACATTATCATAAGCAGCAACAGTAAAAACTCCTTTCCTCAGGTTTCCAGGACAAACGACACCATCTTGTTCAGCTTGTTTCACAACACGTTGACACAAAGAAGAGGTCACTTCCATTACCCTATTTGATGACACAGAAAGCCCTAAACTGTGGAGTTTATCAATAGTTGACTTGTCCCTCGACTTTCCATAAAGCAGTATGCTTACATATAATGGCATTGGGGGTTCATGTTGTTTTTTGTTTCTTACAATGTCACCTTTGGGCACACATTCGTGGTGGTTAAATAAAATCAACTGACTTATTGTCAATGCTGATTGCGTGGCTTTACACTTTTCTGCAATCGGTGATCCATGCAAAATCATGTTTGTTATAGCATGCAGTGATGGTGGAACTGAATTTTCTTGGCAGTGTTCTTCAAAAGAGCCTGTGAAAGTGACAACTGACGGAGCAATATCTTTCCTCAGTTTTCTTAAGAATCTCATACAGGCGATAGCATCTTCGTCGACAATCTCATTCTCTGCATAGTTTGCAACATTTGTCGTGTCTTTCACAAGATGGTATTCTTTGCCACATTTTATTGACATCAGCTGCGGGAAATGTGCCTCAATTCTTTCTCTTAACCGAGATGTGTGCACATGGATACGATCATCACCATTAAGGCTTAAGAGCTGATTAAGTCTTTCATCGTACACAGAGGTCATATCACACATTTTAAAAACGTATTCGGCATCCTCAGTGTCTAATGTACATTGTATATACAAAGACAGTTCTGCAAACGCAATTCCTTCACACATTTCTCTACTGTTGTCACTGTTGTTTCGTGATGGTGTGGAGTTTATTTGTTTATTGAGACAACGCTTGTGATATTTCATTTCTTGCGAAATACAGTCTCTAGGGCCTATTGCAGCCAATGTTTCAGGCGTGGCAGTGGCTCTAATTTTATCTTCAACATCAAATGTCATTACTTTATGCAGACGTTGATTCCACAGATTTCCTCGCCTACACATGCAACATTTATTTTCAAAAGTGTTCAGAGGTGGAATTGTTGATCTTGTCAAATAATGTGTTTCATTTTCACTTCCAGAACATGTGGGTGATGGTGATGCAGCTAACTTCCTTTTCATAGCTTTTTCGCGAGCTCTTTGCATTTTAGTTGAATTATTATACTCGAGGGAGCATGATTTATGCCACTTTGCTTCACGAGATATGAAGGTCTCTTTAATTCCTTGTCCCTCGTCTAGTCGATTTATATTCACTGATGCTGCTAGTTCACCTAAACGATGCATTTCTTCGATATTATTGGCTATCGTTTCATACCCTTTTATTCGCACACTGACATTTTTATTGCGAGCTGGATGCAAAAGACCTTCCTGGGTAACTAGCTGACATAAACAACACTTCGTCCAATCTGTTGGTTTTGGGTGTATGGAGCTGAGAGG
>PNEQ01077327.1:0-21450 GCA_003012365.1 Medauroidea extradentata | reverse complement strand
ATAACTGTCAAAAGCATTTATAAGTTTGTCATAGTCATCCATCTCATCGTCTTGAAGTCCAAATGTGGCTGCCAGGTCAATAGCATCTTCGCCTGCTACATTCAACAGAATTCTTGCCTTCATTCTTGAAATTTTTTTCTTTTCCGCTGGAGTGGTGTCATCTGTGATGTCGGGATCTTTACCGCTGGCTCCAATGTACGCAAGAAAATGACGCTTAAACCTTACCCAATTTTCGTGGACGCTACCCTCCAAGCTGAGTTTTGGTGGGAGGTTAAGGGTTGCCGAGGTATTGTTCACTGCCATTGTGACTGTTATAGTTGACACATATTAATCATGCTCAAAATTCAACAAAATACTGTTCTAATTTACCCCGCACCACTTTACTGACCATTACTACACTGGATGTTTCCCATCACTGTAACATCACTGTTTTATCAGCCTATAAACAAGCAAAGAAGATCCTACCGACTGCGCCATGTTCAACTTGTAGGTTCGCTACGAAGGAATATACGCTGTGGTTTTATGACACACTTACTTTATTTACTACTTTGCATGTTACTCCTCTATTTACAATGATATGTCTTTACAGTCATGATCACATTCATTCCCGCCTTTTTAACTACTCTACATACAATAACAATACTCACACAGGTGAACCAACCTTGCTAATATACCCAACTACAACACAGACCCTCACAGTCTTTCATTTTGAATATTCCCGCCATGCACTAGTTCGCTTCCTGGCGGCTAGTGACACCAACCACGTTTCCATTGCTGCCATAACTCCGTGTGCCTCAACTGCGCAACTTTGTGTTCGTCTCTTTCGTTGTGTGTTTCTGTTGAGAAGTACAAACCGGTGAGTATTTCAGCATTCTATCTACATATTTAATCACTTAAAATTCACTGGTAATAGCTCTTTGAACTTTGGGACATGCCTTCCAATTTTCAGTAGCTGATAAATTTGAGAATTTGCTGAATGGAAGGGTATCATGTGGAAGGGAAGAGATGTATAATCAGTGTACCTAAGTGCAGATTATTTACAACACTACAGAACGTTAACGGTCCTCTGAGCCACATTGCTTCTCAAATGAAACCAAATCTGTAGAGACAGCATATGGTGAATGAGAAAAAACTTAAATTATGCTGAAATGCATGTCAGTACACCACCAAACACCAAAATTCAATTTAAATCACAAAAGTAAATTAAATTGCCAAAAACTCTTCACTTGTTTGATAATTGATAATACCTGAACATTTGAAAATTTTTGCTGGGATAATTTGAAATCCTGAAAACTGATTAGGTCTGCAGTGTTTGTTTTCCATCAACATAGCTTTCTAAAAGTTATGTCTGGTTAAGTATGTATTTTGAAAATAAAAACTATAACACCAAAATCTAAAATTTCAGAAACAAAATTGACCTAAAAGTATAGCCGTAAAGTCTTGTCCTTACCTATTGGAAATTTTTTATGCTTGTCTTTTTACTCCCCACGTGTGCTACATGATTGTTATCTCCTGTGTGTGAGGTTAATGCCAACAGTAATAGTGAAACCACTGCCAAAATTTCATTTACTGTTGCAACATGCTGTCAATAAATTAAGAATTAATATTATCACTAAATTTAATTTTTTTTGTTGTTGTGTTTAGTTTGTCAACAACGTACTCGCAATACGTGAATTAAACAGTGTTACTTTGAAGGGTAAGTATGATGAAAATTGGAACAACTTCAGACTCAGTGTAACTGTAAATGAACCTGAACATGTTTAAATTGAACTAATTAAGAGGGCGGTGTAACCGCAGTCTACGTGTAACACTAGAACCGCTGAATTTTCAGCATACCTAAAATCCCACTGTTGCTGTCAAGTTGACCTCAAATATCATAAACTTGTTTAGATACAATAATAATGCTTTACAATTTATATTTTATTAATGAAACATTCTTGCAAACTAGAACATGGTCAAATTATGCCTTAAACTAAGAAAAAAAAATATTTTAAATGATATTGGAATACATGGAGTATTGTAACATTAGGCTGACATTGTAAGTAAACATTTAGTACATAGTTACACAATGGCTAAAAAGTGAGAGAAAAATATTATAAAGTATGTAATGAATATTGGTAGTCCTCTGAAATTATAAGCATCTTCGTAATATTCACACTACGTTCAAAATTTGAATTGTAGAACAGCAACGGTGTTTGTATAATCATAATTTACAGTACATGGAATGCACAGCTTTCTGCCGTACATTTCATCACTCAACAACATCACTGCAGTATTTTACTACCTTCTCAACACACTTACCACAAACTATTTTATGGCATTTGTCACACACGTCATAAGTTTTATTCTTACATTTTTTAACTTGACAGTGCCTACGCTGACGTTTGGCTGCTGGTTCAGAGTCCTGTTTGGTTGCTTGACTTGAAGTAGGACATCTCACATCAGGCCGGTTTTGTCTTGACTGTGCAGAGGCAGAGCGTAACTCTACACTGAGCATTTGCAAGAAGACTCAACGGCTATGTTACTTCTGGTAATTTGCTTGGAAAGAATCCAAGCATTTTTTCCAGCAAAGTCAAGTATGTTGTAAAAAACTTGTACTGGCCAACGCCGCGATGTTGCTTTCACAGAATATTTTCTGGTAATTTGGTCAAGTACATCAACTCTATACTTCGTTGCATTATAAAATGACACCGTTTGTGGAAGATTCTTCTGATCATTCCCAGTGGAAATATTTGGATGAAGGGTGCTAAGAACGAGAACGTTCTTGTTTTTCTTTCCTTGATACACAGTCAAGGTTGTTTCATTGTTTTTCATCACTACAGTGTCATAGAGTGGAGCTTTTCTGGTTTTTACTAATTGTGGTATCTCCCGTCGGGCACGATTTACAGTACCTACCAAACTAGTGCTTTGCATTTTCAATTTCTCAGCTAGTGACAAAGACGTGAAAAAATTGTCGGTTGTCACATTTCTACCTTTTCCAAGGTATGGTGCCATTAGTTTCAAGACAACGTGTTCTGGTAGACTTTGGTTTGCTGGTCGGTTATTGTCCTTGCCCAAATATGGAAAACCATTTACAAGATATTGAGCCGAACTCACAGGAGACGACTCCAGAGGCTGAAGGCCTTTATTACCATTTTAACTGAATACAGACATTAGCATTATGCTTCCACCACTCGGGACAAGTCCCCACCAGTTCAAATAACCAATGCTTATAGCTAGTCAATGAAAGGTTTCCCCTCCAGCAAAGAAAACACGCATGTGATGTCAGTAACCTGCATTAAATGTCCACTTTTACCAGGAAACACTGTCGCCACTCGGCCTATTACAAAATCTGAACAATCATTGACATTCAACTCTTCACTAAGTAATACAGGTCTCGTTGACATAGCACTAGTTAAAAATTTATTACAGCTCTGTGCGCTTTACCATTTAGTTTCCCCATTCATTCCAATCACACCACACTCCCGAACGAAGACTTCGTGAACGACGATTCAACGGATCACCGATGCAGAAGTTTAAAACTATTACAATCCTTCATTTTGACAACAGGGCGAGATGAACCAGGCTTAGCCAACGTCCATCAGTAACTGTTCAATAAGCCTTCACCCAGGTATGAACTTCTCCCGCTCCTCCTCAATTTTACGATATCGGGACGATAACCACAGCAAGGTGATAAGGCCTCAAACTAAGGTAGACAGGAAAACTCACCAAGGAACTCCACCGATTGTCGTGGAAAGCCACTCACTCACAGAGCAACATGTCAGACGTTCCTTAAACCAACAGCTTCGCGGGTCACTTTGGCCGTGACTTGCGACACTCCTTGTCTCAGTCTAACACCTCAGTTCACTAGACCCACACTCCGGCCTCTCAACACCTCGATGTTTACTCATCCGTGTCTGACCTAAGAGTGTCCGCCCTCCACACGCCTCGCGAGTCCGCTGCTCGCTTCACTCGCGCCCGACCGCCGGCAGATGGAACCAGGCCTCCCCTCTCCAGGCCCTCCCCTCCATCGATCTCTTGACATTATGTCTCGAAAAGACTGTGGACACCAATCAGTTTATCATAAGCTGTCGACTTCCAGTCCCTTGGCACAATAAAAGCCACGTGCATACAAACATGCTATGAAAGCATCTATTTCCATAAGTGAAATACACCAAGTGTTGTCCCCGAGTTGTCTATGCGCTTCTGATTCTGTGCAAAATTTTGTGTGTTTCAACATTCGCTCGTTGATGAAAAGTCACCACAAACTTGCTACACTATCTGCCGTTACACTTCTTTTAGCATATGGTGTAGGTCCTGGTGCCTGTCGCAATACGTTTTGTTGTGGTAGCCTTCCAGGAGTTCTTGTGGTTGTGCTCGTAATTTCCCATTTTGTCCCATCTTTTCCTACCAAATGAGAAGAGTCCACTGGTTGTGACGTGGTGTATGTACACTTGCCTCTTTGTTGTCGTGTGCGAAAATTTCCATTTCTACCTCCATGGTGGGTGGATGTTGATGGCAATTCATGCTGCGCAGGGCTACTATTGGAAGAGGTTTCAGGCAAAGTTTCATTTTCACACGCAAAACTTCTTTCTCCTGCACTTGATTGGAGGCTAGAAACGGTTCTCTTAACCTCTGTCATTGTTGCCCATTGCAGTACACTTACCTCTTCTGTTTGATTTTACATTTATTTTTTTCTTGGCGTGTAGACACTGTTAGGAAAAACATGATGGGCAGTTGATACGTTCTCTAGTAGTAATGCGTCCGAAAAAATTTCATCTGGAACTGAGTCACTTGTATCATGTGACTGAGCAATATTTGGAATATATTCATCACTTTCTACAGTTTCAACTGCTGCATCCCAGTTCACTTCCTTCTGATTCTTGTTCCGAAACTCGACGTAAGTGATCCAAATAACTGAGAGCTTCATCTGCTGTCAAACGACGACGCACCATTTTCAACACCTCACTGTTAGATTGTTCCGACACTACTGCTATCTACTGAAAACAGAGTGAACTCTGTGCAGGTTTCCACCTTCGACATTAGATAGCACTATGCACACTATTGATAAAAACACACAATGATCCTAGAATTAGTTCAGAGTTTTGAAACAAATTAGTATTTTAGCAAAATTAATTAATAAGTGAAACAAAAATGAGGCGGTCAAAATGACCGAGCCCGCAGTTTTAGGTGTACTGTATATGTGTGTATCATCGCAAAAAAAATTTCAACACTTTTTTAATTACTAGAGTGCATAGTGTGACACTAAATAATACATGTCTAAAAGGCCAATTTTGCTACGTTAATTTATGTAGCTGTGATTGTAGACGTAACTGTGAAAACTGTCATTTTGACCGCTGCCGCGGTTCTAGTGTTAATAAGATATTCACTTCAAAGGGAGTTTTCAAAGTAAGTGCTGTATTCACACGCAGAACATTTTGTACGTTCAACTGCATTTTTTATTATTAATTTTAACGTTATTATGACGTATTTGTTCACTTTATTTATTTTGTTGCTTTACGTGCCCTCGAACAACACAAGGCCTTAGCAGAGGTACACAAAAAGAGTTCAGCTAGGCCCTGTTTCAGAAACCATCTCGGCATTCACCTGGAGTGATTTCTGTAAACTGAAATTGGAATGGCTGAAGCCGAAGTTCGTACCTGGATCTTCTTGAGTGTGACATGACTGTTTTGTACCGCTGCTCCACCATGCTTGTTTATTGTACTCAAAAAGTAAGGAAGTACTGGTGAAAAATGTGTTTATGTAATATGTACATGTATATTTGTTGTGTGATATAACTCGGGACTTGATTTTTAACTGAAAGTAAACGCACACAATGCCAAGGATGGAACAGACTTTACAAACAGCAGGGCAGTTTGGTGATTTTTTAGAAGTCAGATTTTACGTTTGCATTCTCATTCAGCTCCTGTGTTTTGTTGGCGTAAAAGATGAAGCCAACCACTTGTATTTGAAACGTAACTGATTTTGAACAGTTTAAAACTTGTCTTTCACAAAATAAATAATAATTTTATTTAAGATATTTAGTCCTGTAATTTTTCTTCCCTTTTTATTTTTTGATAACAGTAGTACTGTGTTACTCATTCCCTAGCTTATATACTCACATTTACCAAGGAGTATTGGTGGTTCAGGATAAGGGAACATTGTTGAAACCTTGGTTTTTTTTTCTTTCCGATAATTTATAGTTTCCTGACACTTTTCTGTGCAAACAAAGCAATTTAAAGTAGTAATCAAATTGTACATATTGTACCATACTAAAATCTTACTGTCTGAAGACATAAGAAGTAGGTATTATTTTTAAATTATTATTTCATAGGCCAGACTTTGAGAGTAACTGTCCCAGTATGTCAGAATTTGCTGAGGTTTGTGTTCATGACCGGTTTGATGCAGAAAAATAGCACGAGGCTAACGGTGAAACCTACAGTATAAAATTAAGTCAGTACCTGCTCCTTAAATCTAGCAATGTCATGATCTTTGCTTTGCCTAGCGTTTTAAGGGCGATTTTGACACTGATGTAAGGTGGTGCTGCCGATTTGGTGATTAAGTGAGCGGCCTCAGATCCACACAAAACCTCTATATATCATCTTTCTTGGGACCTAGTGTTATGGCTGAATTGTACCAGCTGTCTGAAGGTTTAATTACACAGTCTGCCATCATTTCTGAAATGTTTTGTTTGATAATTTTAGCCTGGGGTTGTAAGTATTCCCACGGTGGTGTGAATAGTGGTTTTTGTGACCAGTTTCTATGAAATGTTCAGTACTGTTAGTTTGCCGGGGTCTGAGCGGGCAAAAACATCTCTCCGCTTGTTCAGTAATTTCTGCATTTTTAACGATATTCAGTTGGTACATTGTGGTCAAGGTCGTCTAGGTTCACCACTGTTGTTGTTTGCGTGCGGTGGTCAAGGTTGCACACAGTCCTGCGCTCCTTCCCGAATTTAATCCGCCTAGCAGCTGTTTCAACTACTGTGTTTTGCTTGGTTAGCCAAGCTAAACCTAGGATAGCATCGTCCCTTAATTCACTCACTACAAACGCCACTGTCTGGCTCTCGATATCGCAGATGTTTACAGTTATGGTTGTCTGTCTCAGTACTTCACCACTGGAGACATTGGTGGCTATTTGCACTGTTTGTTTACACTGTTGCAAGTTCCTAATATCGAGAAAACGTGGGCGGATGAAGTTGTGTGTAGCGGCTGTGTCAACAAGAACATAACACAATGTAAAACAAAATTTACGGTACAAATGGTAAAATGAGCATTTCAGGTTCATTTAGGATATAAAAATATCTTGCATTGTGTAAAATATATACGTATATGTAGACACAGACCAACACACAAAAATCTGTGTGTACGTGTGTTCCCTATGTACTCCAAAATGGTTAGAGCAATTTTGATGGAATTTTCAGGCAATTTTTAGATTAGCCCAGCGGGTGATCCTATGAAGTTTGGTAACTATCAGATCAACAAAATTTTTTTTTGCCAATTTTGAGTTTTTTTTTTTTTTTGCAAGTTAATAGTTAATAAAAATTTATTAATTATAAATAATTAAGTAGGATCGAGACTTGGAAGAGTGTGGCTTGTCAGTGTATAGACTTCAGTTCTTGGCTGTAGATAATTAATGCTGCTAGTGTATTATAAAATATTAAAAAGTTGTGCCCATACATACAGTAGCTGCCAAGTTTTACTGTAGCTATACGAAACACTGTATACATATTTATTATTTGCACAAAGTGAGATTGTGTAGCAATTTATTATCATGATGCTGTACTTGTTCCTCACACTTGCAGGCTAGTCAGTTAATGTTACAGTGTGTCTGTTGATATGTTATTAACTGTATTAAAGCTTCAACTTCGTCAAGGTAAATTATGATAGCTAGTTATTCTAGTTTTTGATTAATACAGGATGTGTCTGGAGGAAAGGTACATTCCTTGAGGGGTGATAGTACTGGTTATTCTGAACAAAATGTTTCTAATAAACATATGCCCTTTTCTTAACAGTTTCAGAGAAACCTATTGAAAACAATTCCACAAACAAGGGTGATACAGTACATGAGCAGGGTCTGTATCCATATCATAGGCAGAGATGTACAACATCTGCATGAAGGCGATGATGTCCACCGGCAAGAATTCTGTCAGTGGATCATTGCCAATGATCAATTAATTCCACTATTCTGTTCACAGATGAGTCAACGTTTACCCGCAACGGAATCAACGAAACACACACGCAACTCTCACCAATGGGCAGACGAAAATCTACGCCCTACGGTAGAAAGGAATTTTCAACTATGTTTCTCAGTTAATATGTGGTGCGGTATTATTGATGACCATCTCATCGGTCCAATAGTTTTAGATAATCGTCTTAATAGAGTACAATATCTTGATTTTCTTCAAAACATGTTACCAGAATACTTGGAGGATATCCCTTTGGTAACAAGAGCTCGTATGTACTTTAGGCAAGACGGAGCTCCTGCACATTCTGTACGGCCAGTGACACAGTACTTCATTGAAACGTATCCTGGGCGTTGGATCGGTCGCCATGGAGTCATTGCTTGGCCACCGAGGTTACCTAATCTTACCCCATTGGATTACTGTGTGTGGAGTTGGCTTAAAAGCAGTCTACACGTGCAAGGTGGACACAAGAGAGGAACTTCTCGCTCGTATTTACCATGCTTGTGCTCAAGTAAAGCAATGCGCTAATGAGCTCAGATCATCAACACAGCAGCTGTCTATCATAGCAGCAAAATGCATTGAAGTTGGTGGTGGAGTGTTTGAACATGTTTTGTGAGGAAATGTACACATTTAAACAAACATACATTAACAGTATCGTGATTTACCGTCACCTGCACACTTCCTGTTCCTTGTAGTTTTTATTCACTTTCTCTGAAACTGTTAAGAAATGGGCATATGTTTATTAGAAACATTTTGTTCAAAATCACCAGTACTATCACCCCTCAGAGCATGTACCTTCTTCCGACTCATTCTGTATAAACTGGAATGCAGATTAGCCCAGTTTTCCTGGTTGTTGATGCTGAGCTGGTGGAGAAGTACCTGCTGTGGTTTCAAGTCTGCATCGGTTGATGCGCTGTCTGGGGGAGGGCGACGTTCAGGCATCCTACTCCTGTTTCCTGCTAATGGCGCTTGCTGTCTCGTCCTGCAGGCTACTCCGAGGCGTTGGGACAATCACTGTGCCAGTGATACAGCCTTTGTCCGGTGCATTACCTGGTGGCTGTGTCCTGTCCAGCTCCTTGCGCCTCTCCGATCTGCGGTGCACTGCGTCTGTTCACTGGTGGTGGTTGTGTTGTCGCTGCTTGGTGTAGCTCGGGCTAGGTCGTGTCACGTCCTCACCGGCGTGACTGTCCACTACCATTATGGAGCGCATGAAGTCCTCGTATCTGCTGTGAATGAGCAGCACTGTTCCACTCCAGTATCTGATATCTCTGTAGACCCCACGACCTCAAGCTCATGTCTTTGACATATTATGGTGATGTCTGATGAGGTTGATTTTCCGGGTTGCGAACACGGTGAGCGACTCGCCTCGTTGCACCTGCAGCACTGCGCACCCGTAGTGACGCGAAGGTGTTAGTGTTGCGAAGTTGAAATGTGGTGAAGAAATCCTTCCATTTCATCCCGTAGTGAGCTGACCTATACCACTGCTGTGCATCGCCTGTCACCTGATTTGCTGCGCAACTCGCCCACTCCTCGCATACACCTTATCTGTGCAGGTGACTTGCGCAGTCGTCGATGAAGGCTTGTGGGTTTTTGGTTGCTGTGCCGGAAAGTTAGGGAGCGACTGGAATTTATTAAGTGATTTGTGTTGTCTGTCTGTCATGTTCTGTGCATGCATAATGTTGCATGCACAGCTGACTGTTGTGTGTGGTTGGCTGCACTGGTCGGAGCTGGTGGTACGGTACATGTGCGTAGGCTCCAGTCCGCATATTTTCACAGAGCCTTTGTGTGCACTGTGACACGTGGAACCTGTGTCAGTTGGCGTAGGCCACTCGGTTCGCGCCGCTGATGTGCCTGATAACCATATTTCATACTTCCACACGTCCGTTCATGTACCATAATGTACCGGCCGTTTGCAGCCTGTTGATTGGAGTTAGTTGCTGCTTGAAAGGTCGCGACTGTCCTGTTCTGTTTCGCATCTCGCACAAGTAAACTGTTGCGAGCATTGTCTGCCGCGTATGACGTTATGCATTGTGTGTGAAACTGGAGTTGATATTTCGTACAAATTAGCGTAGGCAGTCCGTTACTGTCGCACCACAGAATGTCGATGCACTATTGCTTGATTGGAAGCGGAACTAACAGTTGCGGAAGTGGCTGTTTACTCTGCGTACACTGACATGGTGTTGTTAGCAGAGGGTTGAGAAATCTCTTGTTCTGTAGTCGCATACAGTCCCAACAAAACTCTGCTTCTAACCCGAGCGATATTTGCGCAACGGAAGTCCTGCGCACGTGTTCGATTGCTTCGCGAAGGCGCTATTTACTTTCCGTTTCGTTGCATTGGCAAACTGTCCCAGCGTGTCCTAATTCACTGACGTTTGAGTTCATGACCGGTTTGTTGCAAGTGTGGCACAGTGCAGTCGGTATTCCACCCGAAGTTTGCATGATGAGTGTTGTGTTGAGTGATGAGATTTTCGCATCACGCTTGGCGTTACTCGCGTTCGCGGCGGGCCCCTTGTTCGCCTGACCGGAGGGGTGTTGTTTACCGGTCCGAGGAGGGATAACACGCGCTGCCTCCCTGTGACGTCATGCCTGTTGTGTCCTGTCGCCCGCTTCCCGCGCGTTCGCGAAATTACATACACCTATTTTGCACAGGGATCTACACAATTGGCTGTTCCGAGTGTTTCACCAAACACTTTATATATCCTGTCACTGATTTTAGCACTCCGAAATGTTTTGTTGAAATTACACTCGACAGTTCAAACACTCTTGTCATACCTGTTGTTGGTTCGGATTTTATGCCCCACATTGGGCGCCATATGATGTGTGTTGGTGTGAAGGTCGGAGGATGAGGTGCGCCCTGGAGCACACATGGGTTTAACGGGGATCCGCTAACACCCGGAATGCCAGCTGCTCGTGGTTGATTAAGGCTGCAGGTGTATCACTCGTGTGGTGATGCCCCTCTGAATCCTCTGCACGTCTCCAATGTGAAGGTAGAAGCTGTTGAAGCGCTAGTTGGGGGTCTAGCTCCCTAAGGGCCAAGTAGGAACCATGGTTGAAATAACGCGTAACATGTAAATACGTTTACTGTTATTTATTATGGTTACTCAACACTGAACAAAGAAGACCAGCATCACGTGCAGTGAAGCGAACCCACTCACCAAGCCTGTAAGTGGCTAAAGATGAAAAGCGCGCGAACTACGCGACTATGGAAAATACATTAAGTTGCGAAAGTTACGTCCCTGGGCAAAATGAGCTTGCAGGGTTGAGGGGGCACTGCTCCTGGATGAAAGACAGCTGAATTAAGTTCCTGTAAAAATACATTACTAGTGAAGCTACACTGTAGATATAAACAAACAAGGGCGATGGTCCAGGAGCCGCATGTGTGTGATCTCTCCCCCTGCACACCACGATCAAAGATTGACTTCGTGATGGCGCCACCCTCGCTCGAGGCCAGTGGTGCGCGCCAAAACGTCTGGTGACCGCTTTTGCACGTTATGCACGAAAGTTAAGTACAAAAAAAACACTTGAAAAATTATATAAAACATACAAAAACCTTTCGGTCATTAACATAACTATGGTTACTGAAATCAGAACATAATTGCAAGTGCATGTAAATTATTTATTAATGCCTTCCGCTCTGTATAGATTCTTAAACTGTCTGAGCTGGCACATATTGCAATGATATACCATGTGAACACTCCTACCTTTAATAAAGAAAACGCTAATTAAAACTTTGATCAAATATGCTTGGTGTGCTTTGTGCTGGCTTCACGTTTGTTACATTGGCACTCGTGGTTCAGAGTCGTTTAACAATTTAAATAATAGGATTTGAGAACTGTTGTGATATTTACGTATTAGTCAATTGAAATATCTGAAAATTACAAGGATTTCAGTGGTGCAATCGGATTTGCTCACTCTCGCACGCACTGCGAGTTAGATAACATGTGGTTTGGAATTTGCGCATGTCGTTATTAATGACGTCGCAATGCCAGATGAAACTACCAATGTCATATGCTCTTACAAGGCTGTGCTACATTTTGGTTGTGGTGTTTGGTTGATTTAGTGCCTTAATTATTTTGCTGGTGATTGGCCGGATAATCGCTCAAAGGGTATGACATCTGGTGGCGAGTTTTGAACTAGTAAGGACGGCGTCATCAAATGTTTTGCCGTTTACAGCAATGTAAAAGTTCTGAATTAGTCGTAACGCATTATAGTATACAGTTTGTAACTGTAGTTAAATTAGTTGGAATTTCTTAATTTGGCAGACATCCTTCATTTCGCTGTTTCAAATGTTTAATTATAACTTTTGTAGTGATTTAAACGTATATTGACGTAGTATATTCGATACTGAGTTTTGTATGCTATTTATAACGTCAGGGGAAAAGGCAGACAAATAAAAAAAATATTCCCAAACATGACATTTGCATCCAAAAAACAATCTCGTATAATTGAATTTTTAACTACAAAACTGTTAAACAGTCAGCAAAAATTTACGACTCAATCTTAACGTTCGTACATTTCGTTTGGTGGCTGATGCATACTTTTATTTCGTTTGGTTCGCACAAAAAAGAAAATCTTAATTCAAAAACCAGTTAATAAATAGACAAGTAGCTTTGTTGATGCCGTCTTCGCCCTCCATTTTGTCGTATGCAGTGCTGCGCTCTGGAGGAAGCGACGCTGCGAATTTGGATAACAGTCTAAAGGCTCATGATTCACGTAATAGAATGCGGATATAAACTTTTTAGTTGCGTAATTTGTCGTCATGACGTTACAATTTAATTTTCCATCATGTCATTATCAATCCCCTATCGTGAGCAAATGTACGTGTTGAAATCAAAAATTACATAACTTACAAAATGTTATCAATTCAAGAAAGCAATGAATATGCCGTCTTAAAATATGGCACTCGTCTTAATGGATAGTCGATAGCAGGGTCATATAAGTTATGACCATGATCGATAGTAACCTTGTTGTTACACAAATGGTTTCACCCATATACTTAGGTTTCACCTTGTATTTTATGGTAGTTAAATCTATGATTTTCGGCCACACGCAAAAAAAAAAAAAAATAAACAAGTTAGGTTCTTCTGCTGCCAAATAAACAGTGTAAACAGCATGGAAGATGGTTTGGTTCCAAGTAAATGCGTCACTGATTTACTTAAAACGACAAATTTTCAGTGCAGGTTAGTAAATACTAAATGGCTGTAAATACATAATGGTCAGTCAAATGTAGGCGTCTCATGTACGCAGTGATGATTGTGCAATTGTTTTCTTTTGATGCCATTCTATTAAAAATAAATTTTTACAAAATATTGGTTTACTGTAACAAAATCTTGACTGTGATGTGGCTCGCAACATATTTACGCTTACTATCTATTGTAATGTAATTTAAATATAAAAGAACACAACCTAACCTAAAATTGAGTTGTAATTTTTTACACCAACCATGCTCTAAAAATTTACAATAAAAAACTAAACGTATTGCACTGTTCTGCCGAAAAAAAAATTACAATGAGATCACTCCAACTGCAAACAGTTCATTGGTTTTTTTTATAACTTTTTTTAAATTAAATAATGTGTGTATGTGTGTGAAATGTATTATTTATTTATTAGCTAATTAAAATTTACACACCTGCCCATCAATTATTTCAACGATGAAGTGTATTTATCATTTGTAACTAAATACATTATTAATAAGGAATAATTTACGTAAAGAGACAAATGTAATCTGAAACACACAATATGTAAACACTGTCTAGGAATAAAAATATAATATTTGGTAATTTATAGTTACTTGGTGCAATTATGTAGCCTAAGTTTTTCCATTGATAGGTTTACGTAATGTTAACCTGTTATTGTAATCCACATTGATGACGGTTAATTGAGTAGTTCCGTAAATTGGGGTGAATAGGAACACAATTTTAGAGCCAAATTGTCAGTATATAGGCGTACAAACTATGTTTTAGTTAGGCAAATTAAATAAAACTGTTTATAAATGGATGATTTATGGTAGTATTATTTGATTTATGATAACTGTGTAAGCTAGGGATTTGTTTCTAAGTTTGTTTTTATTCAGCCTTGTGTTGTTATTCTCCCTGTTTTATGATTTGCATGTTTTTGTAACTTATTATAACGTTCTATTATTAAAAATCGGTAATTGACGCTAAAAGGTTTTTTTTTGTTCGTTTCAATAGGCTTAACTGTCTATAACCCACATTTTGTGATACATTATTATTACGTTGGCTAGTTGTCAACAAAGTAATCATAGAGTTTAAATTATTGACCATAGTCAGTACCAGAAATGTTTTGTTGTAGCCTATTGTAAATAATGATGTTATTATGTATTATGTTCTATAATATTGCAGAGTTAGCTCAGTTCTAAACAGGGATGTCAAGAACTACGGCAAAGTCAAGATGTTTGACGATTCGGAGGAAACTTGCTGGAACTCAGATCAGGTCAGTTCTCTTCAGTTTTCATTATTTAAGGTCAGCTTAAATCTGATGTTTCAATAAGTAAGTTAATTAATCCTTTTAGGAGCCTATTTATTTTGTTTCAATGTTTCATACACAAGTAGTCTATTCATACAAAAATATAATCTTCTTAAGAACGCTACCAACTCTAGGTGTAGAATGTCACTAGAATATAAAGTTCATTGACAAGTTAGGGCAAAAGAGTAAGTGGCAAGTTGGTCAATCGGTTGCGCAATTAAGAAATATCACCTGCAGTTTAAAATTTTATGTACTGTATATAAATATTAAGTTACAACAGCAAATCAAACCAGATCCTTACATATGTTTACAATATAGTCGTACAGCATTTCCCTCGCCATTCCTTATGGCACTGCTTTCTACTTCTCTCATCACTTCTCACCTGTGCAAGAAAAATTTGTCACATTTAATTTTTTATTTTTATTCAATATTCTGCCACCAATACAACCTTTATATTGTAATGGGGGACGGTGCTGGGGCGACGGAACTCTCTGCCGTTATTAAATGATGTAGCAGGAGAACGACGAAGAAAGAAACGTCTGAAAATGCTCCTTATCCCTAGCAGACACCTTACCACAGAATTTTTGTTTGTTTGTTGTTGTAGAAGTTGTAATGATGACTATGATGCACAGATAGCTGTGGTGTTAATTCGCAAATAATAAATAAAATTAATAAATATCCGCCTTTATCTTTTATTAATCTCTCATTGGTAGAAATTTACAAGTTACACTAGTGGCTATACGTTCTGATACGATGCCAGAATCCCATGGTGGTTAATGTGGCAGGTGCTCGTCCCTGGTTACGTCAGTTGGATTTACATAAATACTGTGACTTGCCGTTTGAACTCAGTCGAGAAACCTAGCCCGGTGTCTTCCTTTGTAACGAAGTTGTGCTGTCACAAGTACATACAACTTGCTACAAAAACATTAAAAAGAAGAAGAAGCCCTCTATATCCCCTTCTACTGGCGATTGCACCCTCTAGGCTTCAGAGCCTCTATCCAGCAATTAACACGTCCAATCACTCCCGCAATGACACCCCAACTGATCTCAACTTAACCGGCAGAGCGCCGGAGTGATACCGTGGGACCCAACTTCTTTACAAAAATGGTTAATTGACATTTATATTGAAAGGAAATTACCTTACTCAGTTACAGACAAAATTAAACAACATTTTATTGCTGAAAGACCACAAGTTAATAATTGCTTTATTTAATCGGGGAAAAGCTGTGTCAGCAAATTGTCAAATAGTCCCGAGGAGGTACATGAAAGACGTACTACAAGTTGACCACCAAAGTTGTCAAAAATTTTGTAAAAATTACAGTTATTAGTGCTACTTTTATGCTCTTTTGTGCCCGAAAAACAAAATTTGTGCTGCAAAATTCACAAAGTTACAAGCTATTTACTTGTGGCAGGCCAACTTGAACACAAGTTGGCCCGCAACTTCAAGATATGCAAAAAACAAGTATGCCAATTGAATGTGCTCTATTTGTGCTCATTTGTGGCCGAAAATTAGAGTTAGTGCTCTAATGGTTCCCAGGCTGCATTGAATTATGTGTAGTGTTCAAGTTGGCCTTCTGGCCGCTAAGCTTACAAGTAACAGCATACATTGCAGTGTGCCATGTCTTGCCGCCCGGAGAAGCCATTTTGTTATTGGCAAAACATCACAATTACATTTCCACCAAAAATGTTTGACGTTCCTTTATATGTGTGTAACCATTTACGAGTATATCATTTGTAAAGCAGTGTATGTGTGTCTGTTATATTGCTTGTTAGCCTTCGGTAGTGGCCTATTTCCCCGCCATTCTTAAGTTATAGATAGTATAGCCCCGTGTGCTGCCTGCCCACAAACACTAAGTTGCCACTTAACGATCAGAATTTAAACATCACACCTGCAGATTCATCAGTCTGTCTGTCTCTCAATATTTTATCAACATGGCAGAAAGGGAAGCCATTTGACACTGCAACTAATTACACAGTTTCACTGTCAGCCAGACACAGACTTGGCCCTTACTGGTTTAATCAGGCGTACAAATCAGAGTTACAAGTTCTCACCACAGACCCAACACACACACCTATGCTGCCAGTGGAGGAGCTTACGAGTTCCAAAAACAACTCAACCTCTCCGGATATGCTATTCAGCCATACCAAGTGATTCTAAATCATCATCATCCAATAATGTTTCCAGTGTGTGTGGCAGTGTCCAACGCCTTCATCTTTTTCTGTCATCCCGCCACTCTTAACAGTTTTACTGTCTCCCAATCTGCTTTCACTCTCTCTTTCAATGTACGATCCTTGAGTGCACAGCTGATTGTTTGTTAAGTACAGTATCAAGCCTTGCATAATCAGGGATCACTGTATATTTATTTCAAATGTTTTTTCTTTTGTGAGAAGCTTGATTATACCATATTAAAAATTTAAATAAATGAGCTTGCCGTAATGTATTGAAATTGTACTGTGGAATGCATTACTTCAGCGAGATTGGAAATGTTTACTTAGTCAACAATGTTTTCTTTATTTATTAATTAATTTGTTTATTCATTTATCAATTAATGAAGAAGTTCCAAAGAGACTTGTTTCAGTCTGTGTTTCCAATTGATAAATTTAGTGTATACATTTCACTGGTGGTTTTTTTAATCATAGGTTTTTTTCTTCCCACTTCTACTGCTACTAGTGTGCGAGAAACATGTATTTCAAAGTTCTCGGTTTTTGCCCATTAGTAATGGGTAATGTGCCACAGCAGGTGTTTCCTTGCAGCACAAACACATATCAGGTCGCAAAATATTTTAGTTAGTTCCTCACGTTTGGTATAACACAAGCAGCAGTATTTATTGGTGTTGTCATGCATGATATTCCTTTTGTGGTAACTTTTGTCAGTGTATAGATGAAATTCAGCAGACGTCTTGTACTGCTCAAACAGGTGTTTTTTGTAGCACAATTTATTTTTCCAGGGTTCCCCACAGTGGGTCAAGATAGACTTCACAGAACCTCAGCTGATAGCTGGTTTTCAAATGCAGTTTCAAGGAGGCTTTGCCGGATCCAACTTATGTGTTGAGATGTCTCTGGAAGGGGACACAGAACTGCGAAAGGAAACGTTCTTTCCAGATGATGTAAATTCCGTACAAACTTTCAAGCTCAAGACGGCAGTCTCAGAGTGCACCAGCATCAAGTTTGTGTTCTGTGACAGCACAGATTTTTTTGGTAGGATCGTTGTTTACAAACTGAGGTTGCTGCCGTCAGTGGGATCGTGAAGATTGTGTTGAATACGATGATTTGTCACAAAGAGCTGCGTGCTATTCCAACCCGTTGGTTGGTGGTTCATTAATGACTTGACATCCGTTCATTGCCGAAGTTGTACACGCACATGACGAAACGGAGCACACATGTGCTAGAAGAAATAACCACTAGCAAGGTAATATCTGTGTGCGTGCATGCGGCGGGCTGACTGATGTTGATGTATTCCATCCTGCATCTTCTCAGGGGCAGTTAAGCAGATATTTAAATGGACTTTAAGAAGTCTTCTAAATTTAGAGATAAAAACTAAGTAAAAAGTGTAGGCTGTAGGGAAAGTGATCATACAATTTCCAGTGATCAGAGTTATTTTGATGATGACAAATTTAAGAGATATAAGTACACAAATTAATTCATGTAAAAATTTCCATTGCAAACAATTTTTTTGTCATTATTTTAGTATACAATTTTTCATGTAAATTTCACATTGGAGTTTAAGACTAAGTAGTATAATACTCTTTGATAATAACTACAAATGTTTTATAATTTGGTATAAGTATTGTAGAGATACTGTTTTTTAATCAACTTAGTTTGGCTTTTGTTTTACAATTTTTTTCTTTCCCAATTTGATATGCAAATTAAATATGTATCAGTAAACAATTTCAAATTAGTTTTTTAATAGACTAATAAGAACTTTTTTTTTTCTGTAAAAATTTGCAATATTCTACATGACTTAACAATATTAATATTATTAACTACTATTTTGTGATGCTATAAACTTGATCAATCATCCACTTTTTCTGTAACACAACATGGCAGTCCGTTTCCACTTCTTTTGGTAGGTAGTTGCTTTCAAGTTCCTGCGTTTTGTTGCATATTTGCTGTCAGAGTAGGGTGTAAGATGAAAACGATGAAGTAATTTTTAGTTTCTGAAAAGTGAGGAATACTCGTCAAATCAGGGAATGCCTTTAAAAGAGGACAGTGACAAGATCACATTTTAACTTGTCTATATTTATTATGCGTGTGGTGTTTCTCTAACCATGTAGAGTCCATTATTGTTTGTGGTTCATATCATTTAGATTTATAGTTATGGCAACTGAAGACGAAGTATATAGGGTGGCAGGGTTTGATCTACAAATTTTCCAGTTGGGGAGAAAGGGGTGCGTAAGTGCTTTTTACATCACCCCTTTCCCCCAATTCATGTACAATGTTCACGTGCAGTAATAATTTGAACATGCAGGATCTGCCGCCCCTTAAAACTGTTGCCTCGGACACGTGCACCCTTTACCCCTCCCCCCTTCTTTTCTAGAACCAGTTTTGTAGCATGGTTTCAAACTACACGTACAAGTGCTGTGCAGCAATTCCTTATGCACAATGGGATGTAAAGCATTACGTGAAGTATGTCGTACAGTAACTGGGACATGGGAGGTATCTATTCTAACAATTAATATTTGAAATGGTTAAACCTGAAAATAATAGATGTAAGGTGGAAGAACGAGTATGTTTGTAATTATGTTTCTATTCGGCAAGTCCTGATACCGGAAAGTAATAGGTGGTACCAAATATCCTAGAGAGTAATACCGGACAACTCTATGCAAATACTAAGAGTAAACTTGTGAAAAAATAACCTAGCAGTATGGCGTGAAACTAACACGTATTTCGGTATTATTTTTGTATAATTATTGTATTGAAGGATTTGGTTAGTTTAAACTAAGATATTGTGCTCAACACTGTTTATTTTTCACGTGACTGTCCACGAGACCACACAATGCTTCCAGGATGTTTCTTTCAAATAGTGATAGTGACATTTACCTATGGCAATGAAGAGAGAATGAATGATAATGTACTATGTTACAGTACACACAAGTGTTGTGCTCATGTTGAAGATTACGTCAACTATCCATGTTGCCATCTGAACAAGTGTTGTCCTTCCACTTAAAATGTCTCTCCCATTGAGATTCGTTAGGTTGATAAATCATCTCACCACTGCCTCAGGGTGGTGTTAAGCTCAGGCCGACCAGAACTCTGTATTATGCCTTCTTCATGTGGACTTATGTCTTATGTGTGGATAGCATATGTCTATTCCTCGTAAATACATACAAATGTCGCTTAGATCACTACGTTCTTACAATGATGTGAATTTTTTTATTATTTACAGTAAAACACTGAAATATTTCTTAGCGTGCCTTAAATGGAAGTTTGCAAATGGAGGGTTGGAAGACTGCAGCTTGCTAGCATGAGGAGGGGGACGCATCCTGCTGAACCGTGCTACCCTATGTGGCTACCAGGGAATTATAGTTGTCTCCAGCAAGCACTGGTACACCTTGCCAAATTATCATGTATTACTACTTTATCTGAAAATTAGCATTAAATGTGGACTGCGGATGACATTGTGTTTTTAGTTTGACTCAAAATGTGACATATATAATGTGAAAAATGTTAAGGCTCCTTTTTGCTTCTCTATAAAAAAAAAAAGCAACTCCACACTGAATACTGTAGAGATGTGTAGATTGTACAGTACTCAAGAGTTAATCTCCGAGGTCACAGTAAATAATATTTTCAATGGTCTTCAAAAGTTCTCATTTTGTCATGAATCTTCTATATACCAAATTTAAAGTATTGACATTATATTGTTACAGAATGTTGTAGCCAACATGTTTGTCTACAAGGCTTATATATATATATATATATATATATATATATATATATATATATATATATATATATATATATATATATACACAGTGTTCTCAAAATGTATATAAATTTGTTATTTTTAGTGTTTTTTTTATTATTTATTGATGCATAACTTAAAACTCTAGAATATACAACCCAGAATATGTAGAAATACCGTGGGGACATGGAGGAGGGGAGAGAATGGCCAGTCACAGTGTATCACAACCACATTAGTAGGAGCATAGCAGCAGTCGGCTATAATACTTATATGTGACTAATGGTGACTCTGTGGTGGCTGCATAACGAATATTTTGTCTACATTTCAAAGTCAGCCGTTATGGAGCAGTCCCAAGCCTACCAACCATCATCAAGTGGGTTGCGAAGATGTGTGACACAGGTAGCATCAAGAGGATATCGCCAGGCACCTAACGAAGAGTGACAACAGAAAAGAATACTGGAACGGGTAGGGATACTTCATGAACAGAATCAAAACTTGCATCAGGAAAGGTGGATGACACCTTCCTGATATCATTTTCCGAACATAAATGTACTAACATCCTCCTACGAATATTTTGACATATGTTTAGTGTCTTTTATAAACTTTCCTTTTTAGGGCACTTAACTCTTTCAGTGCTGTGATCGACTTTAGTCGACTGATGTATTGTTTGTATTAGGTGCTGTGATCGACAAAAGTCGATTCACACATTTGCCGTTAGTGCTGAAGTCGATTTTGTTCACATTCCGTCTAGTTTCTTTTTTATATTGATCTGCTATCTGTTGGGAGTTCTTTGAACTACTTGCACAACGTCTACGGTCACGATGGCTCAGTAGGCAACAAATATTTTCACCATATGTGTTACGATTTTTGTGTAACGTGTTTTTATTTTCGGGACTTCTAC
>PNEQ01077326.1:7744-21581 GCA_003012365.1 Medauroidea extradentata | reverse complement strand
ACCGTATTGCTTAAGAGCCATACCGACAAATCGACATAAGTATCGGTCCGCCCCGAGAGGACAGCAACGACGTGCTACCCGGACAAAAAGACTTGCAACTCTTTCATTATCTAGTAACATAGTATCCAGAACTTGCACACAGCAACAATAGACGACTAAACACCCGCAGAAACAGTTAATAAATAAATATATTAAAAAAATAAAACAAAACGAACGTCGTAAGCTAGATACTTGAAAATATTACACATTGCTCAGAACTGGATGACAGTGCAATATCAACTCACTTTTTGTCTGTCTGATACAAATTCTGCTTGCTTAAAATCAATTTAATAATTTCACATACATGACTAAACAGCAAATAATATTTTTTTAATTATAAAGAACTCTTTTAGAGTGTAAAATATTTTTCCGCATGAAAATACTTTTAAGATTTTAAACATAGAAAACGTGCGGTGAATGCAATAGGTAGTAATTTATGCATAAATAGTTCTCTTAAGAAACTAATAATTTCATTGCGCTGCAAATGATATTCACTGGTGTGCGAGTTTTATAAACAACACCTAACCCTATACAACTTACTATTATCTACTGCGTGTACTCCATGTTTGTTATTTTTAAATCTTATAAATATTTTCATATAAGAAAATGTTTTACATTTTTCAGTCAGTTTTATATACGTGGTACATTAAATACAATTATTTACACACGAATTAATTAGTTAAAAAAGGAGAATATATTTTGTTTACCTAGGAGTTAGCGAACGTGGCCTTACACGCACCAGGTAAATGAACGCATGTTTTTTTTACATTGTATGTAGAAGAAAGTTAAACAAAATTAATGGTATAAAGCAGGATATGAAAAATGTGGCCATTGGCTCTGGGGCACGTAAAGCACGCCGTAAATTTTAGAAAAAAGTTCTGATTGGTATGTTTCTCACTCGTTTAGCCTATTCTGTGGCCAGTGAGAACAAATACGTATGAAGTGTGAGTTGTGTTGCAAATATTCATTTGCACAATGCTGTGCGACTTATTACATAAACTGTGCAAGACCGTGTCGCACGGTTTAAAGTACGTTAGTTACCCCTGTGCTGTGCAAACTGCCGCGGATTAACACGACAATGTAAATGGTTTCTGCTATCTCTCTGGGCAAACATTAGTGTCTCCGAAACATATTAGGGCAATTTTGTTTCTCTTTTAACAAGCTCTAATTGCGAGAGAATTTCTTAGTGCCACCCGGAAAGCAGGCTGTGTTTGCTTTAAGATGGTAGACGTTATATGGAAAACTCTGAGATATTAAAATAGTAAAACTAGTTCGGATGAATAAATTGTTAGTAATTTGCTTACACACATTTTTCTGTAAATGGTTACCTTCTAGAGCAATTACAACACACATTAGTAATATTTTAAAACTTTGTTTTTCCTGTATAAAATGCCACACAGAGTTATTAAAGGCGAAAGATTACTTAAATTTGTGTTTCTTAATTAAATTTCTCCATAGCATAAATGCTACAATAATTATTTAACAAGAAAGCTAAGTAAGAATTAGAGAATGTGTTACAGTTATTTTATGATTATATTTGGTTGCACATCTTTACTGGTTTTGATCTGTGTAGTCAACTCACTTTAACTGAAAATATCCTGTTAAGTAATGCTTCGTCACTACTGGCTCTGAAATTTCAAATTGTCATAAAATTAGTCACAAATAAGAAAATGTAAAATAAATAAATATATAAAACTACCTTCTCAAAGTTGTAGTTATTTTTAAAGAAACGAGGTCTCCCTATCAGTTTGTGTATCCATAGTTGGAACCTCTGCTTTTGTTTTTTGGTGGAACGTTGGTAATTAGGGTATTTACCACGGCTAATTGAATACCGTAGCAAACTCAATTTCTCAGCGTTTCAATCAGAGGAGATGGGCGCAAACTACCTCGTTCAATTTGAAGTACGATGAAACGCAAACAATGTGACATTTCATGTCCCGGTATATTTAGACCCGACGGAACTTTGGTGATACCAAGTGAAATACCAGTTACGTGTTCCATCAACCTTTAGCGTTCCAGTAATTTACAACATGGCAATTAAAGGAAATTCTATGATGAATATGGCACTGGTTCTTGGCAACATACTGTTTACGCATGTGAAGTCGTTATTTTCTCCATGACATTTGAAATGCCAATTAAGTTCAAGCGATCTAGAGCGTAGGGTCCGCTTGAACATTAATTGCTTACGTTTTCTTCCAAGATTAGAACACTAGGTATTCTGGTTAAAACAACTGTGATTATAATATAACAGTGACATCCTTTAGAAGAATCTTAGAAAATACAATCTCTTTCCGAACAGCGACGAAAAATTCTTATTCTTACAATAGAGATTTTCGATGACCTGCTTTGTTCACTTCAGTATTCTGATACTAAAAACAGTCAACAAATTGCTTACAGAATAAGTTACTGTTCACATTTTTTTGTGTAGGTAATGTTTAGCAACTCTGGTTTTCGTTATAACGGGGTATGATTTTACCAATCTCAGTTTCCCAGAAGATTCCCGTCCTACAAAACATATTCAACGATTTGGAGTACGCAAGCAGTTCCTTATAATTTTAACTCAGTTTCATTCAAAATCCGCGGTTTTAAAGTGCACATAGCTTTCTTCAATAATCACAGTGAATATGTGGTCCATGAATTTTCGTCAAATTTTTCTATCATGAATGGCAAGTCGGGAGTTTGTTGTTCGGAAATATTTTGTTTCGTGGTTTTTCTGCGGGAGTAATGTATGTCCGTATACACACATACGGACCTTCACACGCACACGGACACACATTCAATACTATGAGTAACAGATAATATTGTTTTCCAATTAACATGTAGTAACTAAAGTTTTTTTTTTATAAATATGTGAAGGTAACTTCTTAAAAGGTTGGGTTTTTGTAAAACGTTTGAACTTGTAAGCTACAGTTTACAGAACCGTTTACGTGCACTCTTTAAATTGTATCGAACTCGGTTACTGTTTGCCAAATGAGCGAATAATGTTAGATGGTTAATCATCATAGAAGTCAGTGAGTTGCAATTTTTTTTTCCGTCGAACGAAAAACACTACATACTTCCAGTTTTTCGAAACCAGTTTCAATGGAAATAGTGCAGTATTTGCTGGAACAGCCTCACTGCTCTTTATATTATACTAGCAGTCCCCCGCGGCTTTGCTCGCGAGTATTATTCGTAACTGATAATATTTACTTTAATTTAAAAACCTCTTTGTACACAAGATTAGTACTTCAGTCATCAAGTGTTAGAATGTCCAAGCGGCTAGATGAACTAATTCTGCAGCAGGATAAGTAGCTATAGCTGTCCACGCGAAAACCAGTCTTAAGTTTGTCCCTGCCACTAACAGTGACTTCGCCTGGGCCTTATTTATAGCCCTGCCAATTTGACGTTGTGGGGTAATTACAAACACCTAAGGTAAGAGGTTAATCGAATGAGAAACATCTGTTTACCCTGTGCACAACCATTGATGACGGTGCCCTCAATTATATATTTTCAAAATATTCACTTTAACATTATTGACATTACAAAGTTTCAGAGGGTAAAGGTTTCACGGAAACGTATTTGGTGCCCCAAACCTGAGATTAGTGAGATGATACATATATCGTCGTTTTACTGCCAAAAGTGACAAAGTCAAAATGTGATAAAATTATAAAATGCTAGGAATATGTATATGTTGTTCACGAACAATTGCCCAAGTTTAAAGTCCATTCGTCGTTTCGTACTGTTGTGTCACAGTATAGTAACATACAAAATTTTTGTTAATATCTACAATTTAATACTCTTTTTAAACGAAATAGCATTTATGACTTAAATCACTTTTGGCACTATACCGACGATATGTTAGCTGATATTGTAGAGGAACCTAAGTGGAAAGTGAACTGCAATTTTACTCCTTTTAAAGACTACATGTAAATTGCACTAATTCGATCTGCCTTGTAGTTTTTGTGTGTCAGAATTGAACGTTCACACGCAGCTTTTAACGGAATTCGAGCCCAGAACCTCCCGGAATTTAGACCTGAGTAACAAACAACTGCGTCACGTAACGTCGAAATAATTCATGAAAATAAAATTTATTTAAAAAAAAAGAAATAAAATATCTGTGTCCTGGGTTCATAGAGGTTGTACAACACCACGTCTCGATATGTTACTGTAGAGTGAAACTCCTGTATAGGTTGTTTCTCGCTGCTCGTTCCTGCTTTTCGGATCGTCTGCCTTGAAAATTGACCAACTAAGTATTATTCTTAATAATCACGTTTCTTATAAAGAAAAAAATTACATACATAATTTTTTAAATATTTACGTAAGCATCACTCTGACGCGAACAACACCTCAATATCGCTACTGGTTAGATAGATATCGTGGGTTGATGGAAAACAAATTTTGTGCTTTTTCACCCTTTTGGGTGTCGAATTTCGAAATATTTTAAACTTACATCTTAGACATTTGTATAAGTATCCAACTGAAGTGTAAATCACACATTAGCCCGTTCAGTCGAATCAAAATCGATCATTCACTAAAATAAGCACATATCACCCCTTCACAGTATTGAGAAATCGAATTTCGAAAAATCTGAAAACCGTTTCACGATAATTTATGTAATCATAATTCTGAAGCAAAAATTAATTGTATATCTCGACGGGTTCGATATATATCGAGAATTTAACTAAAACACGTTCAAGGTCTTTTCACCACTTAAGAGAGTAAATTTCTAAAAACCCTTGAATCACGTTTTAGAATACTTTATTGGTATCTCGTGGACGTAAAAAACACAACATAAGCCCGCTGGGTTCAAGATATATCGACGATTAATTGAAAACGCTTTTCACCACTTTTCACCCCTTTTCACGTCCTTAGTTGGTGAATTTCGAAAATTCCTGAAATTACTTTTTAGGTATTTGAGTAAGCATCAATCCTAAACAAAAATCACGTCGCTATATAAAAAACTATGGGATCGATATATATCGAATGTGAGTCGAAAACTCATATTACCCCTTTTTTAACCGGTTTAGGGCCGAATTCAGAAAATATATTTTAAATGGTATTTTGGATATTTACAAAAGCACCAATTTAAAGCAAAGAGCACTTCGATATCTCGATTGATTCGATAGATATGGAAGGATAATCGAAAACACATTTCACGTATTTTCACCCCTTTAAATAAAGAATTTCAAAACATATTTGAGTCCTGTCATAGACGTGTGTAAAAGCAACCAATTAAAGTTAAAATCACGACGATAGCCAATTGTGTTTCAAATATATAGACGATTCATAAAAATCACATGTTGCCCCTTTTTACTGCCTGGAGGTCGAATTTCAAAAAAAAACCTAAAACTACTTTTTAGGTATTTACGTAAGCAATATTTTGAAGTGAATATCAACTCTCTATCCCGAAGGGTTCGATAGATATCGATAGTTGATTGGAAACACATTTGAGGTCTTTTCACCCCCTTAAATGTTGAATTTCGAAAAATCCTTTAATTGGCAATATGCATTTTTACGAGTTTCCTATTAAAGTAAAAATCACGATGATTGGCCTTCGGGTTTGAACTCTCTCGACGTTTCTTCGGAAACACATTTCACCCCTTTTCACCCCCTTAGAGGTCGAATTTCGAAAAATCCCTTCTTAGTGCTCGCCTACGACCTGAAGGGAACCCCCACAAAAAATTTCACGATTATAGGTCCAGTGGTTTGGGCTGCAGTTTGATATGTCAGTCAGTCAGTCAATCAGTCACCTTTCATTTTTATATATAGAGATAACACTATTCCAATCTCTTTGATAAATGTGCAAATTATATGTCGAACTACCACTGGCATTGTAATATTATTGTGATTTTTATTTCTAAGTTCCTTTAGAACAACTTAGATTTAGAGAGCTGGCTAAACCTCTTGCAAGAAATGTGATAGTTACGAATTTAATACTGCTACGGATTTTCACTTCACTGAAGCTTAGATACGTGTGCGATTTATTATCATTTACGAATTTCATATTTCAATTGTTTAAAAAACGAAACGGTTAAACATTGGCTGCACAAATGTTTTGCAAACTTTTATAGAGGTGTCCGAAGTAGTACATGCTACGAAAATAAATTAATGTACAGAAATGATTTTGAAACATAGTGCTTAAAGAAAAACCACAATAGTTCTCGCACTTTAATAAAGCGGTAAAACGACATACCTATGCCGTAACGCTACAGTTTAATTTTGCTTGCATTTTAAGATTCAATATTACTCTCCAAATGGAGTAAAGCTTTTATTTTAAAATCGTTACAAATACAATTATTTTTAAACGAAATTTTAAGAAAAATTTAATTTATTTTGCTCCGGAAATATTTTTATATTTTAGCCAGTAACTTAATGTTCAATACATAAGATATTTTGTTCAGGAATTGTTATAAAAATATTAAGAAATTTATTATTACTCGTTTAAGTGACAAAATTCTTGGTATCAAGTGCAAGATGCACATAATAAGATAATGAATTTTTGAACTAAAATGTCCATGATTCTTTACAGAACTTATCTGCTGGAAGTCGTGGGCCTGTTAAGTATTCAAGTACGATAAAATCACAATTTTATGTTTTTATGAAATATTGTTAGTTTTGTAGACGATACTTGTTAGCACATTTTACTCTAACGAAACAATTTTAACTCTCATATTTTTCTTTTAATGGGCTGTCAAAGTCGAAATTTTCTTGTTATGCTGCCATGCAAATAGTGAAAAACAAATTGACTTACTAAAACAAGATAATTTACCGTGAAATTACAGCCCATGAGCTATGCAATAAAACATTTAAAAAACCGACAATGTAATATTTTGAATTTTAATAAAATCGCAAAAGTACAGCAAAAGGTTACAAATTCAGCATTTTTTAAAATACAAAAACAGTTCGAGGGAATTTTTCAAATGTTTTATTACGTATCCCGTGTTATGTTATTTCACTGTGAATTATTTCACGTACGTAAGTCAATTGGTTTTCACTAGTTGCATGGCAGCGTAACATTCAAATTTTGATTTTGACGGACCGTTATGAGAAAACTACGCCAGCTAAAATTGTTTCGTAAGATGAAACCGCATTCACAAGTATCTTCTACAAAACTAACACTATTTCATATAAATATAAAGTTATGACTTTAACGCATTTAAGTTAAGGAGCGTCCCTGCATAGCAGAGACCTGAGCAAGCGGCTGACGGACGTACACTTGGAGTGACAGATGGACGTGTTGTCTGAGAAGATACCCTGAGCGGGTTAAATTGACCAGAGGGGGAGTAACTGCGAGAGTAGAAGAGAAATAGGGACAGAAAATACAACACGCTTCGCTTTTACTCAGTTTTCTCACAAAAATAAGGTTACTAGAGAGTTTTAATACAAGTGATGAATTCACAAAGGATGAATCTAGGTTACTACATGTGAAATATTTGTTAAAAAGGAACATATGTATTACAAATAAATGGAGCCGTATTGCGATATTTCGCTGAATTCCCAATTTTGAATACAATGTTCCCGTCTTCTGCGTTTTATTGATTTTAAAATATGACTGACTTATGTAAGTAGATACACATGAAATTTCCCACCGAATACTTCATCGAAAGAATTTCAACCATTGTGTTCGTTTTCAACATCATGTAATACATTTAAACTTTTTTTTATTGGATTGGCATTCCAGTATCAAAACTTCGACTCTAGTAAAAGTTGTACTGTCATTGGTATATTATTATTTGAGAAATTAGAATAACTAAATCATTCTGAAATGGTGATAATTTTTTTACTAGAGACGCTCCTTTTCACGCACAAGTAACCACTGTCAATTTTTTCCCTGGATAGAATCACTTCGCTGCTGTTAATTTTAAGTAATTTTTGTGACGTTGTAGTGTAAATCAGAGTAGTGGAGAAGTCGTGAACGCTTGTTGAGACTGATGGGAAGTGACTATGGAGCAGCAACGGAAAAAAAGAGAGGACTTTGTAATTGTTTATTGGTGTCCGTTACGTCTGTCACTATAACTGTAATCGGGAGCGAACCTACCGTGAATCATACCCGGAGCCGCGCGGAGGGACAATAGTTGTTTGACCGATACTCCACCACAACCCTTAGCATAAATATAATTTTGAAAGTTAATATTAATCTACTTGTCATAATATACCTAATTGGTCGCTTTGTTTTAGTATCTCAACACTCGCCATTTTCGAGAATTTTGTGTTAGATGTCGGTGAGTATAATTTTTATACTATAATACGAATTTCTAAAAAATGGCAAGTTTTGACATAAGACAATTATTTTTTTAGTTGTGAAAATCATGTTATTAAGTAATTTAAACTATCGATTATTTCATTGCATAATGGAGGTTTGTTTGCAGTAACAAAGGTAGCCGTAATTATTTAAACGAATTAATTTGATGACAGTCAGAGGTTTCAGCAAATATGTGCTCAGTTTTATATTACCCAGAGACTTTCCACGCCGTTAAAGATTTACATTTTTCAATAGCTCGTGACTATGCTTTAAGCATCATTGTGCCTTAATTGCAGTCCAACTTTGTCTCTTGAATTTAGACACATCCTAAATTTCCGTTTATTTAGTCGACAAAAGCAGTTTTTTTATAAAAATTTATGTTAGCGAAATTATCGAATATACTATCTTTTGATCACAAAATATGTACATATTGATGTCGTGTATTTTTACTATACCGGAGTTACGTCAAATAAAACACATAATCTGATGGGGAAAATTTTTTTTTATCACATTACCTACCAACAATGATCTGAATGATGAAACACGTGTATGATTTCAATACTTAGGTATTTATGATACTGTTAGCTATATTTAGCGATTCATTAATATTGAAATATTACCATCTTATATACTGATATCATTTGTGTACTACTCTCTAACGAGTAAAATATCAACATATTACAGTAAGCAAAATTATTTATTTATGTCTACCACATTTTTTGGAAGCAATATAAAAAAATTTCTTACCTTATTTTGGGAAATTAGTAACACATGTTTGTTGAAAATAATTATTTGGTTTTCTCCAGTAAAATGTTCTGCTGATAACATTATTTTCAGGATTCGCTTTCGTAGTTACTGTAGACAGGAATTTTTTTCTTTGCGTTTATAGTATTACCACATTGGAACTTACGTCTTCAATGACTGGTTTCATTTAAGTTATCGTGCGCCGTACTTCAAACGAAGGTCTCTTGACACTCTCGTAAATGGGGAAGTCATAGCACTAGGAAAGTATTTAACTCAACTAATGGAAAACACTTACTTCTTTGTGAATATTAAAACCATGTTTCAAAGACACTCCTCTCGGCAAAACATTTTGCTAACACAAACTTTCTTCATGTTTCTTTAAAGTGTGAAGCTTGAAGACGAAAGCTCACCTGTACCAAAACGTGACTAACAGCAAATTTTAGTAGAGGTTTAATGTGGGGGAAAAAAAATATGTTGCTGTTATAACTACGTAGCAACAATCCACACATTGCGATAAAACACCTCTCGCTACCTGTCGAACTATTTTTAGAAATTAATTTTCTAGGACATCTGAATACGTGCGTTGCGGTGGCCGGTTGGCCAGGCCACCCGCCTCCTCACAAAGGCAATCCAGGCTCTAACCCCAGCGGGGATGAACCCAAATTTTTCGCATGTAGGAAACGTGGCGGATGTTGCCATCGGCCGACGGGTTTTCTTTGGGGGGGGGGGGGCAATCATGTTTTCCCTCTCCTTGCATTCCTTCTGTACGGTATTATTTCATGTCTGTCATTCATCTCTGGTCATCAAGGTGGAAGGTTGGCGATGAACTGCTATCACATCCTGTAACCAGAATCTGGCTGAAAAGGTGCAAGGAGAGTTTTTGTAGCGACGCGCAGTTTCCGGGTATAATCGCGATATTTATTTAGAATATTTTGATTGCAGTGGTCACTGAAGCTATGAGACATACGTTTGTTTTTTATGCGAGAAACTCTTAATTAGGTTCATTTCATCCGGAGCACGTATATTTATACGAATATTTTCATAAATGTGGTACACTGTTGCTACAAAAGTGAAATAGAATGTTTTATAAAATACAGCGCAGAAATTAATTCAGGGAATCTGGGAAATGCGTTTAAAAAACCTGGTATATGATTTTTAAAGTGCGGTACGTATGGCAAAGTTAAGGGCGAGTTTACGATTAAATAGATAGCCTACTGTTGGTATATTTCAAACAGCGGAATCTGGAGTGATAGTAACGGATCTGTACATACTACCATAATACCTCCTATGTATATTAAGACGTTGGAAACGTCACACGTTTATGAATTTGTTAAGGGGGCAGAGCTTGTGTACTGGTGCAGTAACTCACTCGATTTATATTTCATTGGTTGTGGTTTTGGTCCGTACCAACTGCACGGAGAGTAACGTTTAACGAAAAGTTTTGCATTCCTTTCCGAAACAAGCGCCTTGGCCGCATTTATCTAGACTAACACGAAGTAGAGAAGTGGTAAAACACTCTCCTCGCATTCTCGGGAGGACCCAGGTTCGATCCCCGGCTCCGACCATCCTGATTTCAGTTTTCCAGGGTTTCCCGTCACTCCAGGCGAATGCTGGGATGGTTCCTCAGAACAGGCCCAGGCCAACTCCTAATTCTGCTCCTCCCGTGTTCCTCTACTAAAGTTCTGTGATGTTCGAGGGCACGTAAAACGCCAAATAAACAAACAAAAAAAAGTTACTGTGCGGTCATCCCGTGAAAACACTAACAGTTAGTAAAATTCCTGACAATGTCCAATGACAGTTGCAATCTTAATTACGTTAACACAATTTGGAAAGTCATTTTGACGTGACGTACTGTTCTTGACAGCTTGATTTTCTCACGGTGATGTCGAGCGTACACATGTTCAACTGCCCCCATTAATAATAAATTAAACTCAAAGTAAGCTATGCTTCAACATTTTCTACACTAGTATATTTTTAATGTTTAAAAATGTTTCACGTACGCTTCGTTATCTTAGAAGGGACTTCTCGTAGAAAGCCGAAAAACCTAAAGAAGTGGTTCTGTGGTAAAATACTACACTCTTGTTCTGTAGGAACTTCGTTCGATTACCGGCTTAGCCATTCTGATTACGGTTTTACTGGATTTCCCGGAATAAATTCATGCAAATGTCTGGATTGCTTCCATAAAACTGGCCCTGCTTGAATCCTCTCAGATATCTCCCCATTAGATACGTTCCCAGGGCTTGTATCAATCGAGCAAAAAAGTCAGCAGTAAGTAATAATGTGGTGGGACTGTTTATAAATACTCCTTAAGGCCATGGTCGTTAATATATTTCAAACAATAATTGTAAATAACTCAAATATTTTTTAACCAAAAGCTTTGAAAAACTTTGAGACTCTTTACAGTCATACGATACACAATTTCGTCAGAGCGTTTTTTTTAATACTGTGCCATTTGCTAACAAAAAATTATTTTGCTTCATTTTGGCTTATTTTGACTACAAAATATGTGGTAATTCTGGGGCAAAAATCTTAAAATCTGTTTGGTGTATTGCAACAGAAAAATTCAGATATAAACGAAGATATATAAGTCTTAAAACTGTAGGAATGAATTTTTGGTATAGACCCTACGTATTAATTTGTGTTAAAGAAATATTTTCGAAACCACTGAAAAATTAAAGAGCGAGGCCTTAAATGTTTGTTTATTTCGCATTGTGTGCCAAGATAAAGGGTTTATCGTGCGTGTGGGATGAATTAGATGCTGCGGAGATTCAGCTAGTCGAGCAGACTGCACCTGGGAAGTGTCCCGAGGAACTTAATTCCTCTCTCTGCCTCCTTGACACGGCGCAACTAGAATCCAGGGCTTTTGTGGTCTGCTGGATGTTTACCGTGCCTTAATTCTCCTGCGCGCACACCCGGGGGAAATCTACCGCCCGAGAAACTGTAAACCTGGGGATTACGCGCGAATACGCACTTGATGAGCTAGTCTTCTTTTTTTAGCCGTTATTATTACTTCTTTTATTTTTCTCCCTGCTTCGAAGAACCTGCTCGATGGTTCTGATAACGTACTATGCTCCTCCTGTTCTTAATGAACTCTGACAGCCGTAGTGGTATATGAAGATTAAACTAGACTGGCATCAGACAGTGCGAGACTGGCTGTTCGTTGTAAATAACCAGAGGCCTCGCCCGGAGGACTGGGCAGTCGGCTGGGACAGTGCTGTTAGGTCAGAATTGACACAAGAACTATTATCCCCACTCACGTGCGCTGAACTTTAGAATATAGTGCACGGTATAGGGGTAAACATCATCTGACCTTGTCAAACCTACTAGCAAACACCAGCTCGCTAGAATGTTCCTGGGTCAAGACTCACGACGCGTTGTGAGTCGTGCAGCCCTCTGGTATTACAAAAAAAAAAATGGAGGGGATGTTCGTTGAACATTTTAATTGATTTAGTATTGTTTGTATGTGTGCGAGATTTGGTTTGTTTTGCAGATATACTTGTGTATGCATGTATGAATGTATGTGTATGTATATATATATGTATGTGTATGTATATGTATGTGTATATGTGTATATATGTATATATGTATGTGTATATGTGTATATATATATATATGTATATATATATATATATATATATATATATATATATATATATATATATATATATATATATATATATATATATATATATATATATATATACAGGGTGTAAATGAAAGTATGTTACAAACTTCGTGTGGTGATTCCTTGTCGAAAATGACGTACAGTTACGTAAGACGACTTTTCGCTTAGCACACTTCGTAAGGGAGCAATACGCCCTCGAAAAACTAATTTAAAACTAATTTATTGGTACAAAATCGTAAACAACATAACATTAAATCATAATTCGCCGGATACTGTGTTTTGCAAATACTTATCGACAGTCCGTGAAAAATGTGTTTCGAATAACTTACACCGTCATCAAAATAATGGGGGTGGTCACCCCCTTTCTGGCTTAGACGTTGGTGCCATCAGATTTTATGGACATGCAATGCTATAATTTGTATCAAGGGACTCCGATAAACGAAAAAGGTCGTCTTGTTGTTACACTGTAAAGTGAAGCATGTCCGAGAAAATGGCCAAAATACAGTACGTAGATTTAGTGGGCTGACACTTAGGCAACACACAATACACCGAATGATACGGTACTGAAAACAAGTGTAGCAAATACTTTACTGTAACTAAAACGTTCACAGCCGCATAAGTGATACATGTTTACATGAATATCACAACAAGCGCTCGAATGTTCGGCCACCTTCAGTAATACATGCATTGCAACGATGCAACGAGGACAGTCGCACACGCTGGAACAGGTTGGCATTCGTCCGTATCGCTTCGCCTGCTGCAACGAAGTTCCTCGGCCGTGTCCACTGGCGTCTCGTAGACAAGGCTCTTCATGTGTCCCCACAGGTAGAAATCCAGGGGTGATAGATCAGGGGAGCGAGGAGGCCACGTGACAGATCCTCCCCTGCCTGTCCAGCGTCCTGGAAATACTTGGTTGAGGTACTCACGAACAGCACGAGCATTGTGAGGTGGTGCCCCATTGTGTTGTAGCCACATGCGGTCACGTATCAGCAGCGGTACGTCCTCAAGAAACTCGGGCAGAGTGTATTGCAAGAACCGTAGGTACACGTAGCCATCAAGACGTGCTGGTAACATGTACGGTCCTACTAAGGTATCATTGACTATGCCCGCCCACATGTTGACCGAAAACCTCTCTTGGTGGAATCGCACAACCCTGGCATGTGGGTTTTCTTCAGCCCACACATGGCTGTTGTGAGCATTGTACACAC